>JAJAGP010006462.1:0-21421 GCA_025084515.1 Ancistrus triradiatus | reverse complement strand
GGGGTTCAGAGCACGGGTAAATCAACACTGCTCAACACGATGTTCGGAGTTCAGTTTGCTGTCAGCAGTGGTCGATGCACACGGGGAGCCTCCATGCTGTTTCTTCCTGTGGGTGAGGACCTGAAGGAGGAGTTACAGTGTGACTTTGTCCTTTTAATTGACACAGAGGGTTTGAAATCCCCAGCAATGGCACAACTGGAAGACAGTTATGAGCATGACAATGAACTGGCCACATTTGTGATTGATCTTAGTGATGTAACCATCATCAACATAGCAATGGAAAACTCCACAGAGATGAAAGATGTCTTGCAGATAGCGGTTCATGCTTTCTTATGTATGAATAAAATTGGAAAGAGAACAGTGTGTAATTTTGTTCACCAGAATGTTGCTGGTGTATCAGCACATGGAAAAACCATGACAGACAGGAAACAGCTCCTGGAGCAACTTAATAACATGACACAGATTGCAGCTCAAATGGAAAAGCTGCCTGACATAACCAAATTCACAGATGTTTTAGCTTATGATGTGGAAAAGAATAACTGGTACATACCAGGCTTATGGCATGGCACCCCACCAATGGCATCGGTTAACACAGGCTACAGCATGACTGTCTTTGATTTTAAGAAAAAACTCATAAAGATGCTTAAATCAAAAAAAGATATAGAAGTATTTAAAATACCAGAATTCCTGAATTGGACGAGCAGCTTATGGAAAGCAGTGAAATTTGAGAACTTCATCTTCAGTTTCAGGAACGTTATGGTGGCCCATGCTTACGACAAACTTTGCAATGAGTTTTCAGAATGGGGATGGGCTTTCAGAAGACACATCCATTCTTTTCTGACCAGTGCAACTGTTCAGATATCTAATGCTGAAAGCAGTGGAAATCAGCCACCTCGAGAAGTTGCTGAGCTTCTGAAAAGGGAAGCAGGAAAAGAGATTGCATCTCAAACACAAGAAATAACCAAAAAATTAGAAGACTACTACAAAAGAAAAGACTGTCATGTACATTTGGTGGAAAAGTACAAAGCTGATTTTGGGAATAACATCAAAATTCTGGAGACTGAGATGAAGGAAGAAGTGAGGAAGAGACTGGAAGCTTCTCTTGAGATGAGAGAAAACAATTTGTGGTATTGCCTCTAGGAAATTCCTTGAGATGCACAGGAAATTTCTCGCTGACCAAAATCCTAGAAAACATTTAGAGAAGCATAAGGGTCAATATCTTTCTGATTTTATTGATTTGTATAGAAAGAAGGACCAGTGCCTGAGAAAAGCAAAAAACTTTGTTCAGCTCTGCCTCAAACCAGCTGTGATCGAGCACATCAACCAGTCCCTCGGAATTGACATAGTTGATGCAGTTTTGAAGAACAGCTCTGCCAATTATGGTTCCCGAACTCTGTTACGGTACATCATTCAAAAAGAACTGCTGGAAAAATAAAACTTTAATGATTTTGTTCAGTACATCTTACACTATAAGGCATATGTTGAAGATTGGATATCCAATCACATCATCATTTGCTTCTCCAATGACATATCTCTGGAAAAATTGAAACTGAAGAAACTGGACATCATAATTGAAAATATCATGAAAGCTGTGGAATTTTCTAGGAATGACGAAGATGGCTCTGCTTTGCCCAATAGCACAGAAGGTACAACATATTTAATCGGGAACCTTTGCAAAGCTTTGAGCAGTGTCCTTTCAATATCCAGGAATGATTTACACTTACTACATTATCTTAAATGGAAAATAGAGTTGAAATGTGGTGTGTTGGTTTGGTATGCCATAGTGAACAATAACTCACCATTATCTCAAAAATGGAAAACTGTACTTAAACTTGTGCTGTGTACTTGATGAGATATTAATGATGTTAAATATTATGTAACAGTACAAACACTGCAGCTAGAACTGTTGCATTTTTATACATCCCATATGTACTGTAATACAGACTAATGCATTATGCAAAATATTCTATGTAACTGAGCAATAAACTTTTTTTATTTACTGATTGAGTGTTCTATTTATGCAGTACATTGTAGGTCCGCTTAGAATCAGTTATACGCTCTGTATAATGTATTATAACGATTGACACATGCCACTTTAAGCACTAATACTTTATGATACGGTTTAGGATTTCATAACTTTGTTGCTAAAAATTATAAAGCCAGTGTAACATGTAACGTTGGTGGTATCAGGCATGGCCACTATATGAAGCTAACGCTGCGTGGTACAGTTTGATTAGTGCCCAGACTGAGGTAGGTTTTAGCCTTGCACGCTGTACTGCTTTTGCAGGTATGAAATGAATGGATTTAGACTAAATTATTATTTAAAATAATAAGCAACAAGCAACAGCAACAGCGAAACGACGTGTAGAACTACAACTAAGCAAGCTAACAACCTAAGCACAGGTTGCTATGAGGAAAGGCATACTTTTAGAAACACAACATTAAGAAATCACTTTAATCCTGTTTTTAAAGAAGTATTAAATATGTGTGATATTAGGGTTCTTGTTTACTGGTATGATTCAAGTAATGCTAAATGCCTGAAACAGCTAGTAGTCATACTTTTGTCAGGATTTGCCCTGCACTCCGCTTTAGTCGGTAGTGCCCTTTTCACACGGTCCCTTATTCTGCGTTCGCTTTTGTTTTGTTTTTTTCCGAGTGCGGCGTGTGCGTGTTGTTTTTTCTCCTGCAGGATCTATTGGCTTGGACCCACGTTGGGCGGCTCTCAGGTGTTCCTGATCGTCCGGACTGATTGATACCACTACTTAGACCGACGCAGAGAACGAGGAGTCGCCAGATCGTCTTGCCACAAACGTTGGTATTTAGATACACGTTCGCTAAGCTAATGGTAGCTCTGTGTTTTTTCTGTTCTGTGATTCCGATAACTCCGTGTTCATCCTGGTCCCCGTGCCGCGTTTAATTTCCGTTTATTCACGATCAGTTACGCGCCTCTGTTTCCTGTTTTAGTTTTACCTGCCTGCACACCCTACCACTGGAAGGAAGACTAGCTTCTGGACCCCAGGCTAGCCACCGGCTTTGTCTCAGCTGTGGTACATCAGCCTCCTGGAGGACGGAACCGCTTCTCTGGAGACACGCTTCACCACCGCCGCACTCCTGTTTTCAGTTTCTTCCTCAGTTGCGCTGGCCCCCTGGACTCTCCCTGATCCTGCACGGTTTACTATTCTGTTTTTTATTATTTGGATTGATTAGTGTTAATAAATCTTCTGATCTTACACTCGTCTGGTACTGGCTGTGTATCTGCATTTTTGGGTTCAGATGTTTTTTATTATTTTTTTTTATTTTTATTATTATTTTTTTTAAGCTAACTTGGAGGATTCTCTCTCGAATCCTAACAACTTTTTAACACAAAAAGCTGTTCGCTCTTATGATAAGTCATTGACGCCCTCTAGTGGATATACCAAACACCACACAACAGTCATTTAGAGCTGATTTTTTTTTTTTTTACCCATTCATCCGGGTATGTACTTTCACTTTGTGAGATAGTCTTAGTACTTTTGTATTCTGACAGTTTCTGTTTCATAGAAATATTAAAAATGAAGTTAATCTGCAGACGCCCACCAGATTCCCAGAGTTGTAGCTTTTCTGTATGGAGGAATGGGACTAAAATTCTTCAAAAGCCGATGTGCAGGACTTCTCAACAGTTACAGAAAGATTTGGTTGCCGTTATGACTTAAGTGAGGAACACTGTTTTTTTTTCCCCCTTGGGTTTCAGTATAACATGTCTTTTGAACATTTGAAACATGTAAAACTTTTAGTTTTACAGACCGTCCACTAGATCATGGGTGTCCAAACGTTTTTTTCAAAGCGGGCCAGATTGGACCATATTAAAATGCTTAATGGTCAGTCTCTCTTTCCAAATAATATTAACCATAAATTATTCCAAATGTATTCAAAATATGGAAAAATAACACAAACGTGCAGACCAAATAACATGACTTTAGTTACTATATTCAATTTAAGCGCAACAACCACAGCAGGATGTTAAGAGTGGAAAACACCACAATTTACTGCAGATTTGTCAGTCATGATTAATTTTTTTTTTTCTCACATTTATGCATAACAGTGCATCTTTAAAACATAACTTATCTTCTGTCAGTATTTTTAATGTAGATTGTATTTTGTTATTCATTATTGAACCCATTAATTCATCTAACCAATTTTTGTTTATTTATTTATTTTATTTAACGTCGCTTTTGGCACCAATGGCTTTACGTACTGTTGCCGCCATCAGGTGAAAGGAAAAACTGCAACTCTTTCGACGGGCCACTAAAAACGTATGCTTGAGTGATGCCGTGGCCGAGTAAAAATCTGTCCGTGGGCCGCATTCGGACCTAGAGCCAGACTTTGGACACCCCTGCACTAGAGGGGTTCCTTCAGAACACAATCCAAAAGACATGTCTTTGGTGAACTGACTTCTAAAAGTGTCTTGGTGTGGTTTCTGCATGTATTTGTTGGCTTGGTGATTTAAGGTACTAGATTTTAGACCACAAGGTCCAGGGTTCAGATCTCACCTCTTCCAAGTTGTTGGGTCTTTGAGCAAGACCTTAAAACCACTATTGCTTGGGTTGTAAATTATACAAGTCTGGAAAGAGCATCTTCTAAATAGTTAAAATGTAAAAACTTGTTGTAGAAATTTGTAGTATAGTCCTGCGTAGTTGTGTGGCAACTTTGTTTTGATTCAGCAAACTCACGAAAGCAAGATGTCACGATTCTTAATTTGATGTAATTATTTATGTAGTCTAGAGGTCTCACTTCCAGTCAAGATGTATGATGTAGTTATTCTCATAGGCGGCATCTGTTTAAAATGTGATGCCCACATGCCAAAGTCAATATAAAGTCATTACCTTTGAGCATGTGCTGTGTGGGAAAGTTATGAGGGCCGATGCTTGATGAATAACCAAAGTAATATTGTTACATATGAATATGTAATAAATATTGGTTTTAATTTTGGCTAATATTCTAATATCGGACCGATGATGATAACTGGAAAAATCCATATATCTGCAAATAATACATTGGCTGTCGATATATTGTGTATCACTAATAGTAATATTTTGTTATTTACTAATGATAATCATTATTAGGGGTGTAAAGATACATCGTGACATGGTGCTCGGCGATGCAAAAATGTGACCATGTGCATCGTGGAGTTGCATCTAATTTATGCCATCTAATGCAATTAGATTGTTTGATCAGACACCACATCCCGGCCTATAAACTCAAAAACCTCTGGAAACCTTCAATAAGTCTTTCTTCAGTACTGCTGTAATAATACAGGTCCTTCTCAAAAAATTAGCGTATTGTGATTAAAGTTAATTCTTTTCCGTAATGTAATGATAAAATAATTTTTTGAGAAGGACCAGTATATGTATATATATATATTAAAGCATACATACACATATGTACAAACAGAATGGCGAAAGGAGGGACCATATGAAAGCAGGATAGAAAGGCATCCACATCAGAGTAGAAGGCTGGATTTGAACTGGAGATGTAAGCGCTCAGAGGCAAACACACCACAGACGTGTCACACTAGTGGTGACGTCAGAGTTATCCAGAGAAGGGGGTAGAGAACGGCAAACGCATGAACCGCCGATAGCGGATTCAAAAGGAAAAGGCGGAGCCACTACGAGGCTGAATAGGGAGGGAAAATAAAGTACAAAACACAAAAGCTCGCTTCGAGGAAGCGGCGGGGCTGATTAAAGCCTAAATGCGGTGGCAGCGCAAGCAAGGAAGCCGCTGAGCGCTAGGGAGATGCGCGCAGGCGCAGACGGGCGGACGAGTCGCAATCGCTTAAGCTGCTCGAAGAAAAACACTCTGGATGGCCTAACGCCGCTCAAGAGTGTGAATAAACTTTCTCTTACCTATTTACTAGGCCCTGGCAATTACCTCGAGCTTCTAAGCTCTACTCAAGTGGCCCCCTTTGTGGAACTACCTGTACCTTTGTCCTTGAAGGAAAAGAAGGAGAAAACTCCGAGCAGTGAGGAAGCGATGAGGGCTAACAAACGTAGCAAAGGGCGACAGTGCAGCATCAGCGGGCGCTATAAGTGGCTATTTAATGTTGAGAAGCAGGTGCGTCTGATTCTCGTTAATGAGGGGGCGTGCGGGCCAAATCCTGACGACAGGTGCGCACCGATCCTGCCTTGGCACGATTCATAGACCGACGCCGCTCTCTAGTGTCGGAAGAGGGGGTTGTAACAGTAACCCCCCTAGGGGCGGCTCCAGACATCCCCAGACCTGCGGCTCTATCACTGTGGAACTGACATATGAGCCCAAGGTCGAGAATGCGCTGGGCTGGAACCCAAGACTGTTCCTCAGGATCGTAACCCCTCCAGTCCACCAAATACTGTGTGCTGCCCTGGACCTTGCGAAAATCCAGTATCCGGCGCACGGCATAGGTGGGAGGACCTTGGTCGGCGACCTGGGGGGGGGGCAGGGGACTGGCCGGGGCGCTGTCCCGACAAAGGAAAGGCCTGAGGCGGGAGACGTGAAAGGTGGGGTGCACCTTCATGGCGGCGGGCAAGTCCAGATGGGACGTGACCAGATTGATATGGCATAGCACCTTGAAGGGCCCCACAAATTTAGGGGCCAGCTTGCTGGAAACGCCCCTGATGGGGAGGTCCATGGTAGACAGCCAGACCCATTGTCCCGGCCGATTGGAGGGAGCGGGCCGGCGCCTGCGGTTGGCGGACCGCCATATTGTCTCCACATTGTGCAGAAGGGCGGCTCGGGCCTTCTGCCAGGCCAGATGGCAGCGATGCAACTGCCTGGCCATGGCCACCCCAACCTCCAACCTCCTCCTCCTGATCCGGGAAGAGGGGCCTCAAAAGGGGACATGCCCAGGGCCGAGTGGTGGAGGGTTTTTATGTGCCAGCTCTGCCCACCTCAATTGTTCGGACCAGGTGGAGGGGTTCCTAGAGGTGAGACAGCAGAGCATGCAGGCCAGATCCTGATTGACCCGCTTGGTCTGGCCGTTAGACTCGGGGTGAAACCCTGATGACCGGCTGGCCATGGCCCCCAAGAGGCGGCAGAAGGATGTCCAGAACCGGCTAACAAACTGGGGCCCACGGTCCGAGACCAGGTCGCAGGGAATGTCGTCGGTGCGCACTACCTGGTGGAGGACCAAATCCGCTTGGGGAGCGGCACGAACTTACAGGCCTTGTAAAACCGGTCGACAATGGTGAGAATGACCATATGACCCCTGGATGAGGGCAAGCCGGAAAGAAAGTCCAGCGAGATATGGGACCAGGGTTGGGAGGGGACGGGAAGACGCTGGACAAAGCCAGCAGGACACTCCCAAGGGGTCTTGTTATTCATGCTTGCAAGTAAAAACTGATAAGGATATTATCAGTAAGATTGATAAGATAATAGTAATGTGCCATTTTCAATTTCAGTATATTCTGAGCACTTCTTGGAAAACATGTGACCTTTTGGAAATATGCAAGTCTGTTCTTTCTGTTTAGTAGTAAGGTCACGATTTTAATGGTTATTAATTATGCACGAGTTATGAACTGGGAGACGACATGTTCGCTCATCTGCCAGTTTGTAGCCTTTGTTACTTTGGACCCACCTCTCTGCAGGTCATTCATCAGGTCCCTCCGTGCAGTTCTAGGATTTTTGCTCACCGTTCTCATGATCATTTTGACCCCATGGGTTGAGATCTTGCATGGAGCCCCAGATCGAGGGAGGTTATAAATGGTCTTGTAATTTTCTTACAATTGCTCCCACAGTTGATTTATTCGCACCAACCTGCTTGCCTATTGTAGACTCACTCTTCCCAGCCTGGTGCAGGTCTACAATTTTCTTCCTAGTGTCCTTCGACGGCCATTGTTGAGTTTGGAGTCTGACTCCAAACTCATAACGAGGTCAAACAGGTGCCATTAATACAGGTAACGAGTGGAGGACAGAAGAGCTTCTTAAAGAAGAAGTTACAGGTCTGAGAGAGCCAGATATCTTACTTGTTTGTGGGTGTCCAAATACTTGTTTTTCACCATGATTTACAATTTAATTCTTTAAAAATCCTACAATGTGATTTCCTGGATTTATTTCCTCATTTTGTCTCTCATAGTTGAAGTGTACCTATGATGAAAATTACAGACCTCTCTCATCTTTCTAAGTAGGAGAACTTGCACAATCAGTGGCTGACTAAATATTTTTTGACTCACTGTATATGCAAACAAAACCATTCTCATTATGAATCACAGAAGGAATAAAGGAAAGCATGGTGGCCAGGAGTGATGCCTGATCTGAGTGTGTACATGTGATTTTAGTTTAATCAGATACACCCACTATTTATTTATGCCAAGTTTAGGCAGCCCTGGTTAAATCCCTTTTGTTGATTAATTCAGTGTTTATTTACCTGCTGGGAGTTTTATTGAGTCCACAAACTTGGTCACTAGTTAGTTCTTCAGTTTTTATGAAAAGCCTTGCATTACATTTGTTTATTCTGCCTGTGGTTCTGCCTGTGCTAGCATGGCTGTCACCAATGTTGGGGGTAATGTGATAATCACACTACAGGGCAGCATGCTGGCTTGGTGGGTAGCAATGTCACCTCACAGCAAGAAGGTCCTGGGTTCAGTCCCTCGATGGAGTGGTCTGGATCCTTTCCCTGTAGAGTCTGCTAGTTCTTCTTGTATCCTCATGGGTTTACTATGAGTACTCATACATTACTTGCGTATCATAAAAATAAATTCGCCCTTGTGTTATTCATCCTTGTAGTAAAATAATAAGGATCTTATCAGTAAAATTGATAAGAATCTGCCATTTTCAATTCCAGCATTTCCTGAGCACTTCTTGGAAAACATGTGACCTACTGGCAATATACAAGTGTATACTTTCTGTTTTGGAGTATAAATTCTGACTGCAAACAGCAACAGTTCAAACAGCCCAGACATCAAGATGGGACGTCCTTCTTGTCTGAACTTTGGTAAGCAACTTTTGGTAAGCACTTCACAAACAGTGTGTTGCTTTTTGAATGACAACAGGGTCATTTATATAGTTGTGAAATGTATTACATTTGTGTTAAGTAAGACAAGTAAATAAAATAAGATTAAATACCTAAAGGTTTCAGTTGGATAAATAGAAAACAGTACAATGTTAATATGCTCAACAAGCACACGTTACATATATTGCCTGACCAAAAACAGATCACCATCTGGATTTAACTAAGCAAATAATTAAATAGTTTAAAAATAGTCTCCCAACAGATAATTACTGCATTGGCGATTATGTTTCTACCTGGTAAAAAGTTATTTAACTCTAAGTGATACAGTGAGTAGCTTCCCATTTGTTAAGCAACCACGTCGAAAGACGCATCCTGTGGTTGTGGAAAAGATTTTCATCTGTTTCAGAGGGTCAAATTTTGAAAGAGTGGTTCAGGGAGCATGTGCCATCATTTCCACAAATGAATTGGCCTCCAGAGAGTCCAGATCTGAACCCCATTGAGAATCTTTGGGATGTCCTGGAGAAGAAATAAATGTTGTGACATTGTAGAAGCAGTTCTGTTCAGAGTTACTATCATTTATCCCCCAAGATCTTGTATTGATGATGGGAGGTTTGGACCACTGTGCAAAGTCTTCTCCAGCGCATCAATAAATTAACATCTTTTCCATGACCACAGGATGTGTCTTTCAACATGGTTGTTTAACAAATGAGAAGATACTCACTACATCAGTTAGGGTTAAATACCTTGTTACCAGCTGAAACATAATCACCAATGCAGCAATTATCCGATGGGAGGCTCTTTTTTTTTTAAACTATTTAACTATTTGCTTAGTTAAATCCAGGTGGTCACCTTTTTTTTGGCCAGGCAGTGTATATCAATGGTCAAGAAAATGTTAGTGATCTAGAAGGAATTAAAGGTTTCTTTACATTCAGCATTTAATGTGTAGCCTACTAGAGGACAATGTTGTACATTAATTTTAGTTATAGAAATTGAGATTATAGGCTATACATGACCATGACATTAGTGTATGCAAATAACATTTATTGGATACAATTCTCCTTTCTACAGATATTTCTAAAAATATGTGAAAATAGCTAATGCTGAAGAAACATGGATTGTGCCACAGATGTCATTGAAAGTAAGAACCTATATATACACTATAGACTATATTTTTGGAAAAAAAAAATTAAACATTTTATAAACATTTAAAAATCGATTTATGTGGATTATTTGTACGTTGTAAAGCATAGACTGCTGTCTATTTAAATGTAATGTATGTATTGCTTATAGTGAAAGCCCACATATCAAGATCAGCACAGAGGGACTCAGAGCAGATCAAAGGTCAGTTATTGTTAGTTAACAATTAGTAAGGGATGAGGGGGGAAAAACTTTTTTTTTTCTTTTTTCCATTTTAATTTTGACTAATATAAAAAGGGGAATTAGAATGGACTCTGACATTTCCGTAATGAGGAACAATTTAATTGTACCTTTACTATCACTTAACTCACATTAATATTTTAGAAACAGAAACAGCTGGCTTACTGACAGAATCTATCACAACGACATTTTTCTGTTTTCTTTGTCACTTACATTGTTAGTGATGGTGTCACAAAAGGTTATACAGTAACCTCTACAGCAGTACCAGATACTCAGGGCTACATAGTCGCAGACAGGGCAGAATGCTTATGCTAATCGACGAGTACTGAGCAAGTGTTTCCCATAAGGAATAATGTAAATTGAATAAATACGTTCCAGTCACCCAGAAAATCCACACTGTATGAGGCGATTATCTGCATTAATGGAGTTGTATTGTACAGGTGCTCCCTGATTTATGATGAGGATACGTTATAACAAATCTATCATAAGTTAAATGTAACATGAACTGAGGAGTTTAACGATGGTTTGGTGTATAATAGCAGAGACGAGGCTGAAGTTAGCTTCTTATTTGCTGGCTCCTTATTTGCTTTTTCCGGTCCACCTTAAATGATTGCAGTGACATTATGGCGCCTGTAGATGGCGATTCACCCTCATGATAAATAATGATAAGTAATGATAAGTAAGTTAATGTTTAAAACACTTACATTAACCTACAGATGGCCAAAATCATTAACACAAGGCTTATTTTATAATAAAGTATTGAAAAATCTCATGTAATTTAGTGAGTAATGGATTGAAAAGTTAAAGCAAAACACTTACTCTGGTGGTAGGCTGCTAAGCTAACTACATCCTGTGTTCTGCCCAGGAAAAAATATACTGTGAATTTTCATGGTAACTGTGAATTGCTTGACAGTTTTAATGTGAACTTTCACAGTTTGACCATGAAGTTCACAGTTGTACTATGAATTATTGATGGTAATGGCCTCTTCATGGTTCTACTGTCAAATTTCATAGTACAACTGTAAACTTGGTGGACTATGAAATGACCATGAATTATTTTACAGTTCTACTATGAATGTGGGTAGTAATTTGGCCACTTCATGGTTCTACTGTCAAATGTCACAGTACATTTTTTCCTGGGTGGAGTTTTCGATTTCTGTTTTTCTTTCAGTTGACCCTTAAACACTAATATAATATTAAAGATAAACACAGTGGACATCTTCTCTGAGGAAGGGCTATTGTGAATCTGAAGGACTGTATACATAAATCGAGTTTCAGCTGAAAGTAGACGCACGCCTTGACTTTAAGCAAGTGCACAGAGTACCGAGCAAACGACGAGGGCCAAGATGAATTTTTCTAGCAAAAATGCATTGAGAACCGAGTTACCAGTGTGTGTGTGTGTGTGTGTGTGTGTGTGTACATTGGACGGCTTTGAATACGGCATGCATTCGCTGTGGCATTGTTTCCACAAGCTTCTGCAATGTCACAACATTTATTTCTGTTTAGAGTTGCATAAATTTTTCCCCGAAGATCTTGTATTGATGATGGGAGTTTTGGATCACTGCATAAAGTCTTCTCTGGCACATCCCAAAGACTGTCAGTGGGGTTCAAGTCTGAACTCTGTGGTGGCCAATCCATGTGTGAAAATGATGTCTCATGCTCCCTGAACCACTCTTTCACAATTTGAGCTTGATGACACCTGGCACTCTCATCTTTGAATATGCCCGTGCCATCAGGGAACAACAATTCATTGATGGAATAACCTGGTCGTTCAGTATATTCAGGTAGTCAGCTGACCTCATTTTTTGGAATATAACATTGCTGAACCTAGACCTGACCGACTGCAGCAACCCCAGATCATAGCACCGCCCCCACAGACTTGTACTGTAGGCACAAGGCATGATGACTACACAGCTGTTAAGTCCCTTGAGTTCCCTTCACACTGTGTGTTTGGAAATGCTCTTACTTTCACTATTAAAATATCCCTGAGTTCTACTGTTGTTTTTCTATGAGTTGATTTCACCAAATTTTAAATGATTGCCGATCACGATCATTCAAGATTTTTTTCCGATCACACACACACACACACACACACACATATATATATATATAATTTATTTATTTATTTATTTTTTGAGGGTCACTTGCTAATTTCTTCATATTTGGCTTATAGGTCTGATAGTAAAATAATGTTTTCTTTAAATTTCAGATGAACTTCATTCATTCTTGAAAACACTGGGACTTGAACAGTACTACCCACACAAACTTACTCTAAGATCCTTACTGGAGATCAACAGTGCCAGTGTATCTGATGGAGAGGTTAACTCACTACAAGCAATACCATGGGCTTTCCTGAGAAAGTTACTGATAGTTAATTCAAATTCAAGATCCATGTTAGATGTAGCTGCTGAAAGTGAAGAAACAGACGACCTGTTTGCTGTGAAGGATGATGATAGTGGCCCCAATCTATTAGACCTCCACACTGCTCTCTTTGCTTGTGCAGACAGTTTCCTCCAGCAAGAATTGGCCCTCAAAATGTCAATGTGCCAGTTTGCAGTACCCTTTCTGCTACCTCAGAGGGCACATAATCCCTGCACAGTTATGTCATGGGCTCTCCATGGCATCTTGAAAGAATGGTGCCCCCACGCGATGTCTGAATCTAAAGAGTTTGTTGAAGACAGTATTGTTCATGCAAATCTTCCCCTGATCTCATTTGTGAGGTTAAGTAAACTGCAGCTTGTCCAAGTCCAGAGTTTTAAAATCATGTGCTAACCAAGTCACAAGAACAGCATGACTTCTTTTCACATCGAGGAAGGAAATGATTGGAGGATCTGCTCCCAGGGTAATTGCTAATGGCATGGTTGAAATATGCTGGAGTCTGCCATGTGGGAAAGACAGCATTGATGTCTTTCCTGAGCCAGTGGCAATCGCTAATTTAAGAGGAGACGTTTGCACTTTTGAGGCACAATTCTGTTTCCTCACTCAGGTGTCATCGGCTGTCTTTGTGTTCATGGACAGCATTGAACAGGAAGAGGAGATGTTGCTGGCCTCTTTACAGGAAATGAAGTCCAACATCTTTCTTGTAGTGAACTGTCAGACAAATATGAACCGGGATGCAAAATCATCATTTCAAGAAGCAATTGATACATTGCACTTGCAAAAAGAACAAATAATCACAAATCAGAATGTAAATCTGGCTAAATTTTCAAGCACTATCCAATCACGCATAAAGAATGTGCTGGTGTCAGAAAGTGCTGGAAAGTGTCCAAGATCACGAGACATCAAGTCCTTGAGGGACGTTGCCCAAGAATTAGGTCTTCACACCGATGAAACTCAAAGCAAAGTATGTCTGTCAGCAGAAAGCAAAGCAGAGGAAGTCATCAAGCATATTGGAGTTCGTAAGATTATAGACTACAAAAAGAATCAGCTTCCACTGCAAGGTGAAAATTGGAAAAGACTGGCTCAGATCGAAAAAGAACAATGCAGATTACAAAATTCAGGAGAAATGAGCTTGGAGTCGTACAAGGTTCAACTTCAAAAGGAAAAACATGAAATTCAGAACAAACAAAGCCAGTATAAAATGACAAAGTCAATGGACGTCTTCATAAAGGCTTTGTCAACCTCTGATGATTCAGAACGAAACTTCTTTCTCAGATGGATGGCACTAAATTTGGACATGCGATCCCGCAAAGATATGTCAAAACTTCGACACAAATACAGGGAGTGTAATCCAAAAGACAGAGATGCCATAGCCCAGTTAGACCAGGAGCTCCTTGATGGATCTCTTGGTATCGAACATTACATGAGAGAGCTTGGTCTGATCTATGAGGCTGCTTCATATGGTTCAACTGAAATATCCAATGAAATGAGGCGGCTCCCTGTGATAGCTGCAAAGCTGCTTTTGTCTGGGTTTCCTCTTGAATTACTTGATGGAGATGCATCAAATATTCCTGAGAAATGGGTGAATGCTGTTCTCATGGAGCTTCACAGCATGGTTGGCCAGAAAAGTCGTTTGTTGGTCTGACTGTGTGTTAGGGGTTCAGAGCACGGGTAAATCAACACTGCTCAACACAATGTTCGGAGTTCAGTTTGCTGTCAGCAGTGGTCGATGCACACGGGGAGCCTCCATGCTGTTTCTTCCTGTGGGTGAGGACCTGAAGGAGGAGTTACAGTGTGACTTTGTCCTTTTAATTGACACAGAGGGTTTGAAATCCTCGGCAATGGCACAACTGGCAGACAGTTATGAGCATGACAATGAACTGGCCACATTTGTGATAGGTCTTAGTGATGTAACCATCATCAACATAGCAATGGAAAACTCCACAGAGATGAAAGAGATCTTGCAGATAGCTGTTCATGCTTTCTTACGTATGAAGGAAGTTGGCAAGAAAACGGTGTGCCATTTTGTTCACCAGAATGTTGCTGGTGTATCAGCACATGGCAAAACCATGACAGACAGGAAGCACCTCCTGGAGCAACTTAATGAGATGACACAGATTGCAGCTCAAATGGAAAGGCTGCCTGATGTAACCAAATTCACAGATGTTTTAGCTTATGATGTGGAAAAGAATAACTGGTACATACCAGGCTTATGGCATGGCACCCCACCAATGGCATCGGTTAACACAGGCTACAGTGTAGCTGTTTTTGATTTTAAGAAAAAACTCATAGAGATGCTTAAATCAAGTAAAAATGAGGAAATATTTAAAATACCAGAATTCCTGAATTGGACGAGCAGTTTATGGAAAGCAGTGAAATTTGAGAACTTCATCTTCAGTTTCAGGAACGTTCTGGTGGCCCAAGCCTATGACAAACTCTGCAATGAGTTTGTAGAATGGGAGTGGGCCTTCAGAAAACACATCTATTCTTTTCTGACCAGTGCAATTGTTCAGATGTCTAATGCTGAAAGCAGTGAAAATCAGCCAATTCAGGAGGTTTCTGAGCTTCTGAAAAGGAATGCAGAAAAAGAGATTGCATCTCAAACACAAGAAATAACCAAAAAATTAAAAGACTACTACAAAAGAAAAGATTGTCATGTACATTTGGTGGAAAGGTACAAAGCTGATTTTATGAACGACATCAACAATCTGGAGAGTGAGATGAAGCAAGAAGTGAGGAAAAGACTGAAAGCTTCTCTTGAGATGAGAAATAACAAGGTGAAAGTAAAAGAGATTCACAGCCAGCAAGCTTCTGTAATTGAGCAGCAAGTTGTACAGTTACTGCAGAATTACAAGCATCGTAAAGATGAGGTGTCTGATGAAGAGCTCAAAGCTGATTTTGAGAGCATGTGGCAAAGAGAAGTGGCAAACATCACTGATCTAAAAGAAAGAGATGTTCCTGCTGATGTACTGAAGCATATGCGGGCAAGTTTGGCACATCGTAATGTCAATGAATACTTACAGAAAGTTCAAAATTTGACACAATATGGGCAAAATGAATTCAAGATGGAAGATGAACATGTAAAATGGAAAAAAAAACTCAAAGGCTTCTTTAAAATGCGCGATGCAAAGCAGGATCTACAGGTTATTGCAACTGATACCATCAGAGACTGCCAAAGAAAGATTGAACAGTGTTCTCAGTCCAAAGGTGATTACCAAGAAACATTTACAAAAGATGTTTTGGAGGAACTTGATCGACATCTGAAACAAGCAGGAACTAAAGTCAGAACGAAGTTTGAATTCGACTTAAAATTGCACATTTGTGGTATTGCCTCTAGGAAATTCCTCGAGATGCACAGGAAATTTCTCACTGATGAAGATCCATTAAAACAGTTAGAGAAGCATAAGGGTCAGTATCTTTCTGATTTCATTGATTCATACAGAGAGAAGGACCAGGGCCAGAGAAAAGCAAAAGACTTCGTTCAGCTCTGCCTCAAACCAGCTGTGATTGAGTTCATCAACCAGTCCCTCGGAACTGATGTAGTTGATGCAGTTTTGGAGAACAGCTCTACTAATTATGGTTCCCGAAAACTGTTTCAGTACACCATTCAGGAAGAACTGCTGGAAAAACAAAGCTTCAACAATTTTGTTCAGTACATTTTACACTATAAGGCATATGTTGAAGATTGGATATACAATCATATCATCAAATGCTTCTCCAATGACATATCTCTGGAAAAATTGAAAATGAAGAAACTGGACATCATAATTGAAAAGATCATGAAAGCTGTGGAAGGTTCTAAGTACGACGATGGTGGTTCTGCTTTGCCCAACAACACAGAAGGTACAAAAAATTTAATTGAGAACCTTTGCAAAGCTTTGAGCAGTGTCCTTTCAATATCCAAAACCGATGTTGAACGAGTCCTCTTTCAGAACACAAGTAGTTGTGATCCATTCACGAAAAGTCTTTATGAGTGTATAGATGACCTGAAACGCCAACTGACCAATGAGGTCTCACAGTCAAACAATATAATTGATACTTTAAGCACTGTATCTGTCAAACCCCAAGAAGAGCTCTTTAACAGGGTGTTTGGTTGTGGGAAGCAGTGTCCATTTTGCAAAACACCATGTGAGGCAGGAGGAAAGGAACATCAATACCACCATGCAGCCATCCACAGACCACAGGGACTTGGCAGGTACAGATCTGTGACAACTGGTATCCTCTGTGAAGAGATTTGTACCTCAAGTGTACATGGCAATGGAACCTTTCAAAATCATAAAACAGATTTCCAACCTCATCTCTACAGAAACTACCGGACGTACTACCCAGACTGGCATATAGCCCCTGACATGTTTATAGAGGCTTCAGATTACTGGAAGTATGTTCTGGTGACATTCAATGAACAATTTGCTGAAAAGTATGAAGCAAAGCCGGCTGTGTATCCAGATGAATGGAAGAAAATCACTAAAGATCAGGCTCTTAGAAGTCTGAAGAGTTCCTTCAATATTACATGATAAAAGACTATATGCTTTATACCAGCAAAAAGTGGCAAACACCACAACAAGTAAAATATAAGTGATTCACACTTATTACATTATGTTAGATGAAAAATAGAGTAGAAATGTGGTGTGTCAGTTTGGTATGCCATAGTGAACAATGGCTCACCATTATCTCAAAAATGCAAAACTGTACTAAAGGAAAATGTACTTAAACTTGTGTTGTGTGCTTGATGAGATATTAATATTGTGTAAAGTAATGGTGTTTTAAATATTCTGTAACAGTACAAACAGTACAGGTAGAACTGTTGCATTTTGATACATCCCATATGTACTGTAATACAGACTAACGCATTATGCAAAATATCGTATGTACCTGAGCAATAAACTGTTTTAATGAGTGTTCTATTTATGCAGTACATTGTAGGTCTGCTTAGAATCAATTATATACGGTTTGCATAATGTTTTGTAACGAATGACACGTGCCACTTTAAGCCCTAATACTTTATGATAGGGTTTAGGATTTCATAACTTTGTTGCTAAAAATTATAAAGCCAGTGTGACATAAAACGTTGGTGGTATCAGGCATGGCCACTAGATGAAGCTAACGCTGCGTGGTACAGTTTGATTAGCGCCTTGATTGTGGTAAGTTCTCACCTTGCACTCCATAATGGATTACAGTCGTATGAAAAAGTTTGGGCACCCCTGATAATTTTCATGATTTTTCTTTATAAATCATTGGTTGTCCAGCTCAGCAATTTCAGGTAAATATATCATATAGCAGATGAACACCGTGATATTTGGGAAGTGAAATTGTGAAAAATTAAGTTTATAGGTTTTACAGAAAGTGTGCAGTAAATTATTCAAACAAAATTAGGCAGGTGCACTATAATTTGGGCACCCTTGTCATTTGAATACCTTTAGCCACTACTTATTGGAACACAAAATTTGTTTTGTAAGCTCATTGACCCTTGATCTACATACACAAGTGAATCCAACTTGACTATGAGAAAGTGTTAAGGTGGCCAATTGGAAGTTTTTCTCCTCTTTGCATCTTCTCTGAAGAGTGGGCAACATGGGGAGCCTCAAAACAACTCTCAACAATGGCCTGAAAAACAAAGGTTGTTCAACATTCATGGTTCAGGGAAAGGGAAAAGCTCTCTCAGAGATTTCAGCTGTCAGTTTCCACTGTGGAGGAACACATAGTGAGGTAATGGAAGACCACAGGCACAGTTCTAGTTAAGGAAACTCCCGAAGTGGCAGGCAGACCAAGAAAAATCTCAGATAGGCAGAGGCCAAAAGGATGGTGAGAACAGTCATATAGTCAACCCACAGACCACCTCCCAAAGACCTACACACCTCATCTTGCTGCAGATGGTGTCACTGTTTCATCGTTCACACTATACAAGCGCACTTTGCACAAGGAGAGGCTGTATGGGAGAGTAGTAAATGCAGAAGAAGCCTTTTCTGCAGACCACGCCACAAACAGAGTCACTTGAGGTGTGCTACAGCACATTTGGACAATCCAGCTTCATTTGGGAATAAAGTGCTGTGTACTGATGAAACTAAAATTGAGGTTATTTGGCACATAACAAGGAGCGGGAAAAAGAAAAAAGCATTCCCAAGACAAAACCACTTGCTACCCACAGTAAAATTTGGTGGCGGTTCCATCATGCTGTGGGACTGTGTGGCCAGTGCAGGTACTAGGAATCTTGTTAAAGTTGAGGGTCGCATGGATTCCAGTTAATATCTCCAGATTCTTGAGAACAATGTTCAAGAATCAGTGACAAAGTTGCACCGAGGCCAACGACCTTAAACCCTGCTTAAAATCTAGTAAGGCATTCATGCAGAGGAACCAGTACAACGTTGTGGAATGGAAATCTCAGTCCCCAGACATGAATATTACTGAAAATGTGGGCTGTCCATGCTCGGAAACCATCAAACCTGACTGAACTGGAGATGTTTCTAAAGAAGAATGGTCCAAAGCACCTTCAACCAGAATCCAGACTGGAAGCTGTAGGAAGCGTTTAGCGGCTGTAACTTCTACAAAGGAGGATCTACTAAATATCGATGTTGTAATTTTTCTGTGGGGGTGCCCAAATTTATGCACCTGCCTAATTTTGTTTGAATAATTACTGCACACTTTCTGTAAATCCTATAAACTTCATTTCACTTCTCAAATATCACTGTGTTCATCTGCTATATGATATATTTAACTCAAGTTGCTGATCTGAACAACCAATGATTTATAAACTAAAATCATGAAAATTATCAGGGGTGCCCAAACTTTTTCATACCACTGTATGCCGGTATGAAAATGAATGAATTTAGGCTGTGAATTATTATTCAAAATCCATGAAGCAACAGCAGATACCAGTATACCAGAACTAACAACGTATAGAACTACAATTAACAAGGCTAACTACCTAAGCACAGGTCGTTTTATTGCTACGGAGAAATGCATATTTTTGGAAACACAACATTAAAAACACTTTAATCCTGGTTTTAAAGAAGTGTTAAATATATGTGATATTAATGGTCTTGTCTATTTGTGAGATTCAATTTTTGCTCAATGCCTGAAACACCTAGTAATCATAAGTTGTTAGCTGTTCTGATAAAAGTCATTGACGCCCTCTAGTGGCTGTACTAAACACCACACTACAACCATTTAGAGCAATTTTTTTGACCCATTCATCTAAAAAGTGTTAAAAGTGTTTACTCTCACTTGTTGAGATATACTGTTAGTAATTTTGTATTCTTTATAATCAGTTTCTGTCCTATCGAAATGTTATGCATGAAGTTCATGTACAGAAACCCACCAAAATCCTTGAGTTGTATCTGTTCTGTATGGAGCTAAAATAGCCGATGTTCAACAGCTCCAGAAAACATTTGGTTGCCATTATTGCTAAACAAGGCTTTTACACCAGATACTGAAAGCAAAGGAGCACATACATTTGCCATCCTGTAAATAAACGACCAAGTATAATAATTGGGTTCTCTTTATCTAGTAGGACGTCTGTGAGCATCTGATGTTTTTTTAGGTCATATGTATGCAGACATATAGGAATGGTAATAATTAAGTGGTAATACAATGGCTGGTTCTTGGATCTCAGTAGAACATATCTTTTGAACATTTGAAACGCTTAAAACGTTCTATTTTGCCATGTGCAAACATTTTCAGACCGTCCACTAGATGGGTTCCTGCAGAACAGTTTCACTAAGACACGCCTTTGGTGAATTGACTTCTCTAAAATTGTTTTGGTCTTGGTTTTTGCATCTGTATGTTGGCTTTACCTGTAGTGGGACTCTAATGGCTTCGTGATTAAGGTACTGAATTTTAGACCAGAAGATGTAGGGTTCAAATCCCACCTCTTCTAAGTTGTTGGGTCTTTGAGCAAGAACACGATTGCTTGTGTTGTAAGATTATACCAGTTATACAAATCTGGAAAGCCCAAAGGAAAAAAGTATTTCTTAAGATCGTCTTTTCTATGTCTCAGGAGAAATAGATAAGTTCTTAATCTAGTCTCAACAAAGGCTTACCCATTTCTGATTTATTTCTCCTAAATCCCCCTTAGGACAAAAAAGGAGAAACACCTAAGAAAGTATTTGTAAGACATTGGAGAGACAAAAAAGAAAAGCCTAAGATCTCATTCTAGACTGATAGACTGCTGAATGATTTCTTATATGTTTCTCATTTATATCTTATATGAACCTTTAAAGAGAATAAGAGGGATCAAATGTTTAAGGGATAAAATGTTTTTATTTGTGTTGTAGTCACTGCTGATAACTATTTTATTTAATATCCAAAACCATCAATGAACCAACATGTGTCTGAGTTTTTAAATACGTAATGTTACTGATGGTAACACAGTGGAGAATTTGGAATAAGTTCTCATTGGGGACTATTGTGCCTTATAACTCCCTGCATGTTCCCCTCTGCCATTAAAATACAGTTTAAGCCAAAACTTTAACACCAAACTACCATAAAACACAATGTGTCAGACATCATACATCAGGCAACACATGTGTGTTTACATATATGTATAAGCAATAATACACGAGAGGGAGTGCTTTAACGTGAGATACTGGCACGAGTGTGCTGCAGCTGTAGATCGAAGATCAGAACACCCGTGCCAATATCTCACGTTAAAGCCCGACCTCGAGTGTATTACTGCGATTATACCACAGTTCCTTTATCGCCATTTAC
>JAJAGP010006461.1:0-21430 GCA_025084515.1 Ancistrus triradiatus | reverse complement strand
TAGAATTTTCTATATTTCTGCATAAATATGACCTAACATCATCAGATTTTCACAGAAATCCTAAAAGTAGATAAAGAGAACCCAGTTAAACAAATGAGACAAAAATATTATACTAGGTCATTTATTTATTGAGGAAAATGATCCAATATTACATATTTAGTGAATGGCAAAAGTATGTGAACCTCTAGGATTAGCAGTTAATTTGAAGGTGAAATTAGAGTCAGGTGTTTTCTATCAATGAGATGATCAGGTGTGAGTGGGCACCCTGTTATATAAAGAACAGGGATCTATCAAAGTCTGCTCTTCACAACACGTTTGTGGAAGTGTATCATGGCATGAACAAAGAAGATTTCTGAGGACTTCATAAAAAGAGTTGTTGATGCTCATCAGGCTGGAAAAGGTTACAAAACCATCTCTAAAGAGTTTGGACTCCACCAATCCACAGTCAGACAGATTGTGTTCAAATGGAAGAAATTCTAGACCACTGTTACCCTCCCCAGGAGTGGTCGACCAACAAAGATCACTCCAAGGCGTGTAATAGTTCGCGAGGTCACAAAGGACCCCAGGGTAACTTCTAAGCAACTGAAGGCCTCTCTCACATTGGCTAATGTTAATGTTCATGAGTCCCCCATCAGAAGAACACTGAACAACAATTGTGTGCATGGCAGGGTTGCAAGGAGAAAGCCACTGCTCTCCAATAAGAACATTGCTGCTCGTCTGCAGTTTGATAAAGATCACGTGGACAAGCTAGAAGGCTACTGGAAGAATGTTTTGTGGACAGATGAGACCAAAATAGAGCAACCTGCAATGAACTTTTTCTTATAAGAGAAGCGTTATGTTTGGAGAAAATCAAACACTGCATTCCAGCATAAGAACCTTATCCCATCTGTGAAACAGTGGTGGTAGTATCATGGTTTGGGCCTGTTTTGCTGCATCTGGGCCAGGATGGCTTGCCATCATTGTTAAAATAATGAATTCTGAATTATATAAGGGAATTCTAAAGGAAAATGTCAGGACATCTGTCCATGAACTGAATCTCAAGAGAAGGTGGGTCATGCAGCAAAACAACGACCCTAAGCACACAAGCTGTTCTAACAAAGAATGGTTAAAGAAGAACAAAGTTAATGTTTTGGAATGGACAAGTCAAAGTCCTGACCTTAATCCAATTGAAATGTTGTGGAAGGACCTGAAGTGAGCAGTTAATGTGAGGAAACTCACCAACATCACGGAGCTGAAGCTGTTCTGTATGGAGGAATGGGCTAAAATTCCTCCAAGCCGGTGTGCAGGACTGATCAACAGTTACAGGAAACATTTCGCTGTAGTTATTGCTGCACAGGGGGGTCACACTAGATACTGAAAGCAAAGGTTCACATACTTTTGCCACTCACTAATATGTAATATTGGATCATTTTCCTCAATAAATAAATAGCCAAGTATAATATTTTTATCTCATTTGTTTAACTGGGTTCTCTTTATCTACTCTTAGGACTTGAGTGAAAATCTGATGATGTTTTAGATCATATTTATGCAGAACTATAGAAAATTCTAAAGAGTTCAAAAACTTTCAAGCACCACTGTATATATAGTTCCCTCATTCATACAGAATTTGAGATCATTGTAATAATTACGTTGGGATTTCTCCTTAAATCCCCAGATTCAAGGTTTTAAATATGAAATCAAATCTGATGTTCTTAAAGTTGCCATAACCATACGCTGTTGCCTAGGTATATAAGGAAAGAATAATTCATAAACTTTTCACCATTTTTGCTCATGCTGATATGATTATATCTCATAATTGCTGCAGGTTTGTCAGCACATTTATGCTATGCATCTGCTGTTCTACCATATCCCAGAGGTGCTCTATTAGATTTAGATATGATTATTGGGAAGAACATAGAGGTACATTGAATAATTACATTACATTTACAGTATCTAGCAGACTTTCCAATTCAGAACAGCTGAAATATAAGGACCATGCTCAAGGCTCCTTTGGCAAAGGTGGTATTTGAACTCACAACCTTTCAGTTTCCAAGCATTAACCAGTTTAAAATGTTTTGTGACACTATCATGATGGAAGCATTAGATGATGGTGAATTATGTATATATTAGGGATACAATAGGTGTTGGTTAGCCACAATACTCGGATCAGTTTTAGCATTCAAAGTTTGACTGCTATTAGTGAATCAATGGCAAGAAAATATTCAGTACCCCTTTTTGGCACCAAAATCTGAAAGTGTAGGCAGCTTGGACCCATGATGTCACTTTCAGTATACAATAGAGAGCCAGAGACAGATACAGGTGCAAATGTGTACAATTTAAATACAATTGAAACAGTGAAGTCAAAGTGTGGAGTAGGGTAAACACAGGGAGAGGGGTGAGGGGCTAAGCTAAAAACAATGCTATAGGTAAACACAAACTAGCAGACAATGCTAAAACACAGACAGTGAACAGAGAGGAATGAGTTAACACTGACACACAGTTCTAATACACAGTGACAGAGCAGAAAACATAAACACTAACATAAACAGAAAATGCGATAACATACAGTACAGACAATTAAACACATAAGAGAGACGTACTTTTCCGCTCTCTTGTGGCACGACCCAGTTTCCAATTAGACCACACCTGACCACACAAAACATTTACATATTTGACTGAGACATAACTGCATGCTGAGTTTTCCAGCAATCCAACATTTAAATTTTTTTCTCAATGTGTATGTATTTTAAAGTTATGATTATTAGTCATGCTAAAGTGACCCTAGTGCATGATGAGTGTCCTACAATGAATTAGGGTGGTCTAGGATTGTCTCTGTCTTGCGCCCTATGCCATCATTTAGGATTACCAAAATAATTTCTGTGGTAGCCTAGCGGTTAAGGTACTGGGCTCTGGACCAGAAGGTCCAGGGTTCAAATCCCACCTCTGCCAAGCTGCCACTGTTGGGTCCTTGAGCAAGGTCCTTAACCCACAACTGCTTGGATTGTAAGATTGTATCAATTGTAAGTCGCTCTGGATAAGGGCGTCTGCTAAATGCTGTAAATGTAAATTTCTATTTGCTAAATGCCAGAGTAATGAGAGAGGGAATTTTTTAAGACAATGTTTATTACTTTCTTCAAAGTCCAAAGTATTTGGTACCATTGCCCTTAAACTTGGGTCATACGTTTTGGATATCCTTTCACAAGCTTCTCACAATAGTTGGCAGGAATTTTGGCCAATTCCTCCTGACCGAACTGGTGTAACTGAGCCATGTTTGTAGGCCGCCTTGCTCTCAAATGCCTTGTCAGCTTTACCCACAAATTTTCAATAGGATTGAGATCAGGGCTTTGTGATGGCCACTCCAAAACATTGACTTTGTTATCCTTAAGCCACTTTGTAACCAGTTTGGCAGTGTGCTTCGGGTCATTGTCCATTTGGAAGGCCCATTTGCTGTTACGATTCGCCATATTAAAAAGGCAGGCGAAATAAGAAAATAAAAATATAAAAGGTTTTTAGGACCCAAATGCAGTTAGCTCCAGTTGGAAATGGTGAACCAAAATATAATTAAAAATGAAGGAAATAATTGTTGTAAAAACATTAAAAGACTTTTTCACATCACTGTATGTGTCTTTATATATAGTGTATGTAAACTTCTGGTTTCAACTGTAGATCATAGCATAAAATGAGCCATAAAATGAACAGTGACAGGCTGTAAACATGTTTTATTTAGAATTAAATATGAAAAGAAACTTGAACTTGAACTGTAAAGTGTGGGCTTTGCCCATTCTTTCAAGCCTCATCTTCACGCATTTCTTGGGGTGAATGGACCTAAAATAATAAAAAAAAAATGCATATTATGCTTTCAACATTCAATTTTGTGACTTCTGGTGATTAAGCACTTATAAATATATTTTGTATCTGTACTTCAATGGTATATGCTATATAACGGCAGCCGCCGCTAGCATAAACATACATTGGCAAGCTAACACTAACTAGCTATTAAATGCTTTTATTGTCCAATAATAGCCCCTAATGTTACACTTCACAATAAAGAATAAATTTAAAATATATATAAAAAATTAAACCTACCTCTTAAGGCCTGAACTGAGGCCGCTGACACCCCAAACGAGTGTGACGTCGCCTGAAGCGCCAACGCCAACCGTATCCTAGTAACCGGGAGAGTCAGTATGAAAGCAGCAGGGGAGGGCACCAATTACGTCCAAAAGACAGAACAGCATATCAAGATATAATCAGCATATCATAATTTCTCCAGACATGTGAAAATGTCCTCATGGAAGACTTGAAAAATATGATATGTTCTTGTTTATCTTTTTTTCCTATTCATCTCACATCACATCCCCAGAACCGTGAGTCCAGGGATCAGATTCCCTGTTAAACATTTAAAATGCCACGGTTTCTATTAATTTTTTGAGTGTATTGGTGAAAAAACAGAAAATACACACTCTGTTTCACCAATATGTAATTTGGTAAATATGTAGTTAAACAGATTTCTTAATTCCTGCTATGGCATATACTTAAATTTTTTATAGGATCTACGCTGGCTGCTTCGTACCCTCACATTAATGTGATAACTAAATCAGCTGGTTGCCAGGCATTGATATGAATAACCATCAGCGGACCATACAGTGGTGCTTGAAAGTTTGTGAACCCTTTAGAATTTTCTATATTTCTGCATAAATGTGACCTAAAAGTAGATAAAGAGAACCCAGTTAAACAAATGACACAAACATATTATAATTGGTCATTTATTTATTGAGGAAAATGATCCAGTATTACATATTAGTGAGTGGCAAAAGTATGTGAACTTTTGCTTTCAGTATCTGGTGTCAGCCCCCTGTGCAGCAATAACTGCAACTAAACGTTTCCTGTAACTGTTGATCAGTCCTTTTAGCCCATTCCTCCATACAGAACAGCTTCAACTCTGGGATGTTGGTGGGTTTCCTCACATTAACTGCTCGCTTCAGGTCCTTCTACAACATTTCGATTGGATTAAGGTCAGGACTTTGACTTGTCCATTCCAAAACATTAACTACTGGGCAGGGTAACAATGGTCTTTAATTTCCTCTATTTCTACACAATCGGTCTGACTGTGGATTGGTGGAGTCCAGACTCTAGAGATGGTTTTGTAACTTTTTTCAGCCTGATGAGCATCAACAACTCTTTTTCTGAGGTCCTCAGAAATCTCATTTATTCAGTGCCATGATCACTGCCACAAACATGTAAAATGTGAAGAGCAGACTTTGATAGAACCCTGTCCTTTAAGGTTAAATAAAACAGGGTGCCCACTCACACCTGACTGTCATCCCATTGATTGAAAACAGCTGACTCTAATTTCACCTTTAAATTAACTGCTAATCCTAGAGGTTCACATACTTTTGCCACTCACTAATATGTAATATTGGATCATTTTCCTCAATAAATAAATGACCAAGTATAATATGTTTGTCTCATTTGTTTAACTGGGTTCTCTTGATCTACTTTTAGGACATGGCAAAATCTGATGATGTTTTAGGTCTGTTTTAGGTTTTATATTTATGCAGAAATATAGAAAATTCTAAAGGGTTCACAAACTTTCAGATGTTCTAGATGTTCTAAAAGGTTCTCTAAAGGCAACAAAAATAACGTTATTTGAGTGACCATGCTGGGACGTTACTGAACTTCCCAAGAATGGACTTTTGGAAATGTTCCATTACTTTTAGAATAGGACATGTTGCGAACGTCCTCATGGGTCTAGAAACGTCCTGCAGCAAACCTTACAAATGTACCCAAATAGGGACATCAGTGACCGTCCTGGGGTTTGCTGAGTGGTTTGCGATTTTTTGCCTTTACGATGGAAATCTGATAATACACATATTCAGCAGTAACCATACTCTGACTTTTGAATTTAGATTTTCCCAGAGCAAGCAATATGCAGTGTGACATTCTCCTGCACTGTATAAGGAAATCAGTTGTACTTGACATGGCGAGTGACGTGGTGGGAGTGATGAGCACTGGGAAATGGAGTGAGGAAAAGCTGTGGTCCTAATAATAACCATTTCATTTTTGTTTTTCAATACATTATTCAATATTTTATATGAGATACTCAATACTTTATTATAAAAACGGTGATTTTAACGTTAATGTAAAGTTTAATATAAGTGTATTAAACATGTTTAAATTAGGCTACGTCAGTCTTTCTCAATCCTGGTCCTGGTGTCCCCACCGCTCTGCACAATTTAGAGCTTCTCCTGTTTAAACACTACCATCTTAACTCAATAACAGGTTTGTTAATGAGCTGAGTAGTTGGATCAGGGAAACACTAAAACATGCAGAGCGGTGGGGTGCCAGGACCAGGATTGAGCAAAACTGGGCTATGCTATGATATACAGTATATATTAAACTTCTCCATTCAACTTTTGATGGATTTGTCAGAACGTATCCCAATAGCAAAATAGGTACTGCTTGTATAAAACAAAATCTACTAACATTATACTGGTAGTACAGAGTTCATAAGCTGAAAAATTGACTTCAGTGACAGTTCTTGCACACCTCGTTGCAGGCAGTATGTAGTTCTTGTTCATCGTACACAAATATGATATCCTGGTGCATAACATTAATTAAATTTAACATTTACCTAACTTGCAGATAAGCATTTAAATCCACTCATGAAAAACTGGCTTATGATTTAAAACAATCCCCTAGCACAGATGTGTTTCTCCTGTTGGTTGACCTTTTTGTCAAATGTAACAGGAGCTGAAGCTCCTCAGGTTAATCACTACATCAAGTGAGTAAAAATAGTCCATTTTGATCTAGTGATTAACCGGAGATAAACGATAAACTATTACAAAATCCCCTGTAAAAGTTACGAGAAATGCAGTAATCCTTTCAGATGTTTAGGCGTTTCATTTTGAACAAGCATGGACAGTATTATTATCCCTAAATCCCCAAACACGAGAGTTTAAATATGAGTTCCAGTTTGATGTTTGCTCTTGAAGTACTTGGTAAGTCTAAATGGATCAGTTTAACTAAACTCATAACTGAGGACGCACATGGGATTAGATACAAAAACAAAGGACAAGTTCTCTCTTTTTTTTCAAGATGTGTCCTTTTTGTGACATAATATAGGGCACATTAAAACATTTTGCAAAAGTTAAAACCGCATTATATTATATTTATATATACAGGCGATATTTCTTAGCAGTACTACACCTACAGGACCTCAAGGTGATCTCTCAACTAACAGCAAGTGGCTAGTTGTAATGAAATAAAAAGATTAAGAGTCTGCTGATTGCATATTGAAGAGAAAAGACAACTTACAATGCACAATGAACTTTGTACTCTGTACTTGACTTTTGCCGTCCACCAACAATATTATAAAAATATAAAAAACAGATCTAAAGTACTTACATTAAAAAAACATGTGAAGTTTATGTTTCGAAACTGTGGTGTCCTAGTGCTTAACCTACTGGATCATGTACTCACTGGTACAGTGTTATTCAGTCCTGGTCCTCATTTCTCTGTCCTGAACTCCCAATTCACTCAACACAGTTGTTTCATTCAATCATCTGCTTAAGAATATCCAAATCTTTTTGGTCCTAAAGCCTATTTAACCATTCCTATGCAACATCACTCTGAAATGCATTGTACTGAAGTATGGCACTGTGGTACTATTTGTCCCTCAAGTTAGCTCAGTTCCTGGGCAGTGCGAGTCATTAAACTGCCCAGTCTAGAGCTGATTTGATGGGCATATATATACAAGCAAGGAACATTGGCAACAAAGATTAAGTGAAACCAAAGATAAACATTCTGCAAGCACCAGGTGCCTTTTTACTTGTTTTTCATATAAAGCTGACGTCCTCAGGGTAATGCCTTCATAAAGGAAATCAGATAAGCCTAAATAGAAATTAGAAGTTGGGAGAAATGCAGTTGTTAGGCGATGGAGATCCTGAGAACTGCTAAGTCTTCATTTTTCAGTGCTAACTATATTTCTCCAACTTGCCTTCTGCCTCTTCTCAGGCATGTGCCACAGCACATCTGGTCCCAAGCCGGGAAGAGTCTAAGGATTACAAGCTCTTCACTGAAGCCTTCCATGGTGTTTAGCCACTCTGGCAAGGTAGGTCTAGTGGTGAGACCCTTCGCGCTGTGCTCCAGGGATGGTGATCCAGTCGAATGGAGCCAGCTCCAGGGGTGGGCTGATATCACCCAGGACTCACACTTTTTCTATCTCTGTCCAACTACCCTGCTGTTTCACCAGTCTGGGAGCAGGTTCAGGCCAAATACACTAGGGCCTTCAAATCATTAAAAAGCATAATAATGTCACTTGCAAAATCGTATTACCACCTCACTTATACTTCCTAGCCTAGCGGTTAAGGTACTGGGCTCTGGACCAGAAGGTCCAGGGTTCAAATCCCACCTCTGCCAAGCTGCCACTGTTGGGTCCTTGAGCAAGGCCCTTAACCCACAATTGCTTGGATTGTAAGACTGTACCAATTGTAAGTCGCTCTGGATAAGGGCGTCTGCTAAATGCTGTAAATGTAAATGTAAATTTCTATTTGCTAAATGCCAGAGTAATGAGAGAGGGAATTTTTTAAGACAATGTTTATTACTTTCTTCAAAGTCCAAAGTATTTGGTACCATTGCCCTTAAACTTGAGTCATACGTTTTGGATATCCTTCCACAAGCTTCTCACAATAGTTGGCAGGACTTTTGGCCCATTCCTCCTGACCGAACTGGTGTAACTGAGCCATGTTTGTAGGCCGCCTTGCTCTCAAATGTCTTGTCAACTTTACCCACAAATTTTCAATAGGACTGAGATCAGGGCTTTGTGATGGCCACTCCAAAACATTGACTTTGTTATCCTTAAGCCACTTTGTAACCAGTTTGGCAGTGTGCTTCGGGTCATTGTCCATTTGGAAGGCCAATTTGCTGTTACGATTCGCCATATTAAAAAGGCAGGCGAAATAAGAAAATAAAAATATAAAAGGTTTTTAGGACCCAAATGCAGTTAGCTCCAGTTGGAAATGGTGAACCAAAATATAATTAAAAATGAAGGAAATAATTGTTGTAAAAACATTAAAAGACTTTTTCACACCACTGTATGTGTCTTTTTATATAGTGTATAAACTTCTGGTTTCAACTGTAGATCATAGCATAAAATGAGCCATAAAATGAACAGTGACAAACTGTAAACATGTTTTATTTAGAATTAAATATGAAAAGAAACTTGAACTGTAAAGTGTGGGCTTTGCCCATTCTTTCAAGCCTCATCTTCAGATTCCTCCTTCATGTCTCCAAATTAAAGTTCCAGGTTTGCTGGATGCTGAAACTCTGGCTGCCAATCGTCCTCCTGCCATTTTGGTTGATGGCACTCCTGCCACCCTGTCCACGCCCATTGATGAGGATCCTGTGTCCAGTATATCACGGACTGGGAGGGCGTGGTGCTGAGTCTGATATTGGGACATCCTCGACCCAGTGTTTATCTGGGACTTTCACGCTGCCAACCCAGATCATCAGAGACAGCCTCATGTCTCTGTCCAGCCTCAACAACGCGACCAACTCTGCCATCCCTCAGCTGGTACAGGTCCTTCGAAGAGGGGTGCTGTAGTGACCTTGACAACTCTGTTCAGCACCCCAGCCTCCCTCCTGCCTCACTCTCTGTCACCCATGATTTAATCTCTACTTATCATTTACTCATGTTTTTTACTCATTTACTTGTTTCTCACTTACTCATCACCTGCCTCCTATTTAAGCTATAAATTGCTGTTCTCTCACTGCTAAGACACTAAGTTGTGCTTGTAAATTAGTAAATTAACATACATTTAATTTTAAATTAAATCAACATTAACAGTAAATTAACATTAATTTGTTACCTCACCTTCACACTTCTGATCATACCTAGTTATCGACCTTTAACCACCCTCTTAAACCTTCATCTCTGCCTCATCCTGCTGCTCCTGTCTGCCCATTTTACTCTCTCATTTGCTTGGCATTTTATTCAGACTTGCCAGAATCACTAGGCATATAGAGGTGACAGACAGTCTAACCTGGCCTGTTTCTTTGCCTAGTGGTTCTGGTGTGTCTGAATAAAATGCCACTATTTGATCTGACTATCTGGTATGCTTCTCCACTCTCTGAGCCTGCATTACAACAGCAATCCCCATAGGTATTTGTTTTTCCTTTTTTAAGCAATGTCTATAATAAAGGTTTTGCCACTCTTTAATCTGCAAACATGCAGGTTTGAAAATCAGTCAGTTTGATGTTTGAAATTTTTGTGATGCCCTAGTGACTTGGATACACGGGTTGTATAAGATTTAATGGAAACAACGTGCTCTGTTTAGATGGAGGACGCAAATGTCAATTTACATCTAATTTATCTCTGTAGATTTAATTATAACAGAACTGAGTATCAATTGCTTTTTATAATGTTCAGCTCCCCATGAAAATACTGTTTTCCATTTCTCTCTCTGATCTGCACCACAGAACCTCTTTTTTCCCCAACCTTGTTTGTGTGGAGGTATAATGGATGTGCACTAATTCTCTTTGTGTGCATGAGAGAGCTTTGAGCTCCAGCATTAAGTGTAGTAATCAGACACCACTCTGAACTCACAGCCAGCAAAGACCAAGCTATAGACTTCAAATAAGCCATACTTCTTCTTCTAGCAACACTGAGACCATCAGCCTGAAGCGGAATTCATCTTTACAAGTAGGTTTTGTCTGCAGTTTGACACTATGAATTATGATACAGTGCGAAAAACCTGTGAGAGCTTAAATATTAGCAAATTGATCTTATATTTCTTATCATGAGATTTTATATCATTTTTCTAAGATTAATCAATCTCTTTGTAATATAAATGGCTTCACTGCATAAAGCAAAATTATCTCCCAATGGAGTATTATAATTTTAGTACAAGACTACTAAAAAGTAAAAAATCTTATTATGATTAAATTATCTAATGCACTAGCCCACCACCTCAGAGCCCCAAGATTGAGTCTCCACAGTGCCTTTAGTGGAGCTAGTGAATGTGGTTGTTTTTTGTTTTGGGTGGGGTATACCTTTCTTATTTCTTGTTTGAGCTAATCCATATCCATTCCAACCACACCAGAGCAATGGTTTTCATTTCTGGCCACGGACAAAAAAAAAAAAATTTGCTTACACCCATATACTGATGTTGGACCACTAATAACATACCACCATGAAAACAGAGCCCACAGTTCATCTGTGTACAGACTGACATCTTCTTAGGTGCAAGTGACTAACATGCATCTACACACACCTGTCAGCTTATTTTGGAAAGAGATTGACATCAACAGTCGTGAACGTTAGCAGGGAATGATGCATAATCGAAAGAGCAAACAGTATTTACTGTTCTGAAAGTTTCTGCACTGCAAGCCAAATGGGAGCAATACATGTACTGTTAAGGAATTCATTGCATATTCAGGCTGAGAGTCAGAGAGCTAATCCACTCAGCCTCCACTGGGAAGCTCCCGCGATAAGCATGAATTATCTCCAGTAACACGACTCCGAAGATTAGGGGACTTGTCCTGCAGATAGTAAGCAAGATGAAGAGATAGCTAGAGACTTTCTTCAAAGTTACATAAAATTATGCAAATCGAAACAGCTTGAGAACAACGGCAGAAATGCTCAGTGGCATGAAAGGAATACGTCAAGTATGGCCAGTCAAGTCCAATAATAGCGTAGTGTACACGTTTTTTTCAACATGGTGGTTAGGTGGGGATGAAAATACATTAAGCACTAGCACTGGAAAGGATGTGTAGACAGTAGGTCGCTTTGCAGTAGCATTAGTGATTTCCAACAAAATTGCATTACCAGGAGCATTAGGTACTCCCTCTTTCCAGAAAACGATTGATATCATGAATATTCAGGTAGTGGAAGTCTTTGCATTATTTCTCAGGGGGAATTCATATTTCTTACTGGCATCTTCAAACCTCGAAATTCACTGATGTTAGCATAACATACTGAGACGGCATACTTTATCACTTTACCATCTGCAGAGTCTCGTTCATCAATAAATACAGTGGTGCTTGAAGGTTTGTTAACCCTTTAGAATTTCCTGCATTTCTGCATAAATATGACCTAAAACATCATCAGATTTTCACACAAGTACTAAAGGTTGATCAAGAGAACCCAGTTAAATAAATGACACAAAAATATTATACTTGGTCATTTATTTATTGAGGAAAATGATCCAGTATTACATATTAGTGATTGGCAATAGTATGTGAACCTCTAGGATTAGCAGTTAATTTGAAGGTGAAATTAGAGTCAGCTGTTTTCAATCAATGGGATGACAATCAGGTGCGAGTGGGTACCCTGTTTTATTTAAAGAACAGGGATCTGTCAAAGTCTGTCAAAGACATGTTTGTCGAAGTGTATCATGGCATGAATAAATGAGATTTCTGAGGAAAGGTTGATGCTCGTCAGGCTGGAAAAGGTTGGACTCCACAAAGGCACAGTCAGACAGATTGTGTACAAATGGAGTAAATTCAAGATCATTGTTACCCTCCCCAGGAGTGGTCGACCAACAAGATCACCTCAAAGAGCAAGGTGTGTAATAGCTGGCGAGGTCACAAAGGACCCCAGGGTAATTAAACTTCTAAGCAAACTGGAGGCCCTCTCTCACATTGGCTAATGTTAATGTTAATGTTCATGAAGTCCACCATCAGAAGAAACACTGAACAACAATGGTGTGCATGGCAGGTTGCAAGAAGAAAGCTACTGCTCTCCAAAAACAACATTGCTGCTCGTCTGCAGTTTTCTAAAGATCACATGGACAAGCCAGAAGGCTATTGGGGGAATGTTTTGTAGATGGATGAGAGCCAAAATATAACTTTTTGGTCTAAAAGAGAAAGTGTTATGTTGGAGAAATGAAAACACTGCATTCCAGCCATAAGAACCTTATCCCATCTGTGAAAGATAAGTGTATGTTGGAGAATGAAAACACTTAACCATTCCAGCTAAGAAGAACCTTATCCCCATCTGTGAAAGATAGTGGTGGGTAGTATATGGTTTTAGGCCCTGTTTTGCTGGCTGCATCTGGGGGACGGAACAATCCTTAATTGATGGAACAATGAATTCCCCCACTGAATGATATCAGAGAAATTCTAAATGTCAGGACATCTGGTCCATGAACTGAATCTCAAGAGAAGGTGGGGTCATGCAGCAAGGCAACGATCCCCTAAGCACAGCAAGTCATTTTTCTACCAAAGAATGGTTACAGAAGAATGAAGTTTAATGTTTTGGAATGGCCAAGTCAAAGTCCTGACCTTAATCTAGTCGAAATGTTGTGGAAGGACCTGAAGCGAGCGGTTTAATGTGAGGAAACCCCACCCAACATCCCAGAGTTGAAGCTGTTCTGTACGGAGGAAGGGGCTAAAATTCCCTCCAAGCCGGTGTGCAGGACTGATCAACAGTTACAGGAAACGTTTAGTTGCAGTTATTGCTGCACAGGGGGGTCACACCAGATACTGAAAGCAAAGGTGTCACATAAACTTTTGCCACTCACTAATATGTAAATATTGGATAATTTTTTTCCTCAATGAATAAATACACCAAGTATAATAGTTTTACAGGGCTCTTTATCTACTTTTAATACTTGGTGTTGAAAATATGATGATGTTTGTTTTAGGTCATATTTATGCAGAAACTATAGAAAATTCTAAGGGGTTCACAAAACTTTCAAAGCACCACTGCAAACCCCAGTATTACCACATAATGAACTAATAAGTAAAATGCAAATTTACGTTACTCACTGATAAGAAGGAAGAGGATGGTGTAGGTAGAGTCAATGAGCTATTCAAAACTCCATTTACTTCCACTATTTCTCTGATCATCATCTGTTATACATCTATGCTGCCTAAGGAGGATGCCCAACGAGTCTTGGTCCTCCCAAGGTTTCTTCATTGTAATTTTTAGGTAGTTCATCCTTACCACTGTCACCCTAACCCTTGCTCAATTCGGGATTCGCCTTATAATATAGAAGATAATCTACAATTGTAAAGCGCTATAGAAATAAAGCTGACGACGTGACATAAGGGTTAGAAGATCTGATAGAAAGAATTCGAATAGCAGGAGTTCACATGGCAGGGTTCAAGTGTACGGTCCATTCAACAACAAAATTAACTTGAAGGATCATAGTATTTTATCAAATATTGACAACTATAGATAACTAAGAGGCTTAGACCACATTATAATGCACAGAACAAGACACGGTCAGCAAAGACACACCCGCTATTACAATCTAATCCTTGCTGCTTCAGTGTTGTGGTTTTATTTTACTTTCAGCTAGGGTTCTCTTTTTTTTACCATGTTCATCTGTGTAATGCTTCCCCATAATAGTTAGTACTGCTAAGTACTGTACATACAACCTGAACTATAAACCATCCTTTTTTTTGTTTAGGTTTGCACTCATATTATGCATTGTTTATCATTATTAATATCTTAAATAATAAAACTGTGTAATTTTGCCAACATAATGCAATAACTTTTGCTTTTTTCTAAATGCATCTATGCATTATATTGAAATACAGCGGTACATCAGTCCTCTACCACCTTGGAATTCGTCGAATTTGATTCTTGACGTGTTTTGACTACAAAAATTTGCCTCGGTTCTCTTTGTTTGCTCAGTACTCAGCGCACTTGTTTAAACTTGAAGGAGTCAAGCTGGGTGACTCAGCAGAAACTCGATTCACAGTTCATGATTCACGAGTCACGATTCAGTACACATTGATTCACAATATCCCTCAGAGAAGATCTCCGCTGTATTTATTGGGGTTTTCCTTATTTTTATATCTACAGTACTGTATTCTTAGTGCAAATATGTGTCCATGGGTTCTAGGTTAGTTTCAAGAGCCAACCAAAAGCAAAACAGGATTTTTTTAACAGGATTTTTTTAATTTAATGCTCCAGAACACATGCTGCAGTTGGCTTAGCTTACATACAACTCCATTAATGCCATGAATTAATGAATGAATCGGATTAATTCAATTTACATTATGGGAAAAATTTGCTCTGTACCACTATATGTCATTATACAGAAGAAACATGTGTTAAGATTTCTTTTCATGTTGGTTTTAATCATCAATCATTTAATCAAGTCTCCCTGTGTACACATTTCTGCGTGTAGTTTATAATGACGTTTCTAATAAAACGTAAGGCCTTGTTATTGCATATGGTGTCATGGTGGCACAGTAGTTAGTGCTATCACCTTACAGTTTCAGACAGCACTATCTGTGTGGACTTTGCATGTTCTCCCCGAGGCTATGTGGGTTTCTTACCGCTACTCTTATTTTTTGTCCCACATTACAAAGGCATGTCCCACATGTTTTCAAATGTCCCAGTGTGAGTGTATGTGTGTGCTTGTGCTCTGCAATGAACTGGCAACCTGTCTAGGGTTGGTTCCCATCTTGCACCCTGTGCTGCCAGTTACGATCTGGCTACCCTGTGAGCAGAGTTTAAGCATGAAATGGATTAAGCAGGTATGGAAAGTTATTGATATCTGTTATTGAAGTTATTGAGATCTGAAAGGGGCTATGAATGAGGTATAAAAGAGAGAAAACTAAGAAACAAAACAGATGGAGGTGAACAAAGACGACGAAGAATTCCCTGTCAGAAACTATGCGCACATGCGCAGTTTTGTCTAACAGACTCCTTCTAATAACAGCAAGAGGAATTTACTATGTGCAGTTACCTGAATTGCCTCTAAACTGTGTGCAATAGAACTGCATAGCAAAGATTCCATTAATGGGTCCGTGAATGGAATTGTTGCACCCTTACATAACATGACAGACACCATTTGTTCTTGCACTGGCTCCTGCACAGTTCTCACGGTGATAAATCTCCTCTTTTGTGGTTGTATGTTAAGGCTGTCCCTGCTCAAGCACATGATGATGCCACCACAATGACCTTTGAGCTTGGTGGCTTAACATTTATGGATTCAGACAATAAACGCATGCTGCTCAAACTAATAAACAATAATTACTGTGCCTTCATTGGACACTTTGATTAAAAACTCACAGTTGGATGATGCACACTGACAATGACACACAACATAAAAATAAATCCACAACAACATCGTTTTGAAAGCATTGGAATGGCCAAGTCGGAGTGTAGATTATAATCCAACTGGCACAACCTGAAAACGGCTGTTAATGTGTTGTTCAAGCTTGAATACCAGCCATTAACTGAGGAAAAAAAATTCTACCAGCGATTAAATCCAAGAGCTCAATACATTTTGCATTCTGGACTGTGAATAGTTCTCATAACATGAAAACAACACATTTTATGAGTTATTAATGAAGACATCAAGTAATTTGACAGGGTTCACAAACATTTTGCATGTATATTTTTGTGCGGTGTCACCATTATGACACAGCACGGAATTAGAAATCATATAACATTTACATTTACATTTACAGCATTTAGCAGACGCCCTTATTCGGGGCGACTTACAATTGGTACAATCTTACAATCCAAGCAATTGTGGGTTAAGGGTCTTGCTCAAGGACTCAACAGTGGCAGCTTGGCAGATGTGGGATTTGAACCATCGACCTTCTGGTCAAGAGTCCAGTACCTTAACCACTAGGCTACCACAGTCCCACCATGTGGGACCACATAACCATGTGGTCATGATTTAAATACCATTAAGGAAAAAACTTGACTGGAGAGCACTGGTTGACATTTTTGAGCTGAGTTCGAATGTCAACAGTGAGATGGAAAGCATCCACAGAAGAGTGAAAGCTGGTGTAGCAGCAAATGGGGGACACATATCATATTAATATATGTGTGTTTGTATTTAAATTTGGGGTGTCCTCAAACTTGTCACATTATAGGGTATGTGATAGTGGTGTTATGTTCACATCTGTTTTTACTATTGCTGTCAAATGATTTAAATACTTAATTATGTTAATCACACAAAGTCTTGTGTCTCAAATTGTTTACAGTTCTCCACTGTTCAGGCAAATAATGCACTATACAATATGCCGAACTAATAGTGAAGAAGAGATCATTTTAGACGCAGTCCAACACGGCGAGTAACAAAAACAAGATTAATGGGTGCTGAAAACAAATTGCAAATTTCGACAGCCCTAGTGTATTTAGAAATTATATCTGGACCCCTTACTACCAACTGAGCACTGAGCATTGCCACAGCCTACCTGAGTATTGTTGCTCATTATATCCAAAATTTTATGACCACAGTGTACCCATCTTCTGATGGCTACTTCCAGCAGGATAACATGCTATCTCACAATTAATCTCAAACTGGTTTCTTGAACATGGCAGTTCACTGTACTCCAAATGGCCTCCACAGTCATCAGATCTCAATCTACTAGAGCACCTTTGGGATGTGGTGGAACGGGAGATTTGCATTATGGATGTGTAACTGACAAATCTGCAGTAACTGCATGATGCTATCATGTCAATGTGGACCAAAATGTCTGATGAATGTTTCTAGTACCTTGTTGAATCTATGCCACGAAGAAGTAAGGCAGTGCTGAATGCAAAAAAGGTTCAAACAGGTACTAGCAGAGTGTACCTAATAAAGTGGGTGGTGAGTGGTAAATGCACACATTTTATATCACCCAATGTAATCAGAACTTAACCGTCTGAAAACCACTGGTAGCCATTATAGTATGATTTAAAGTCAACATGGCTATATTATACAAATCTTATGCTGACTTATTGCTAAAATGGTGTTTTTTATTTATTTTGGAACTGTTTTTTTTTTTAAGTAATGGTCAGCTCCATTTGTCTAAGCTAATTCTACAGAAATTAATCTTGTTTCACTTTGCATAATTTTATAATTTTATCAAATAAAAAGCACATTTGATGTAGAGCTATTGCAGTTTTGATTGTGCATCATTTAGTCATGTATTTAAATTTTATAGTTCCTATGATTCCTACAGGTAAGCTTTTTTTGAGTACCGTATTTTTCGGACCATGCACCGGATTATAAGACGCAATATCAACGATCGGCTGCTAACAGGTCTATTTTCATACATAAAGCGCACCGGATTATAAGACGCATGAAATGAAACAAAACTCTTAAGTTTCCGTCGGAAGTCTCAGTTGGTCTTTAACCTGGCGGCGCAGGGTGTCTTCTTGCTTCCTCCCACTTCCGTACCATTGATTCGTTTAATGTTGAATTCTCTCGCAGCTGCTCTATGACCCATGTTGTACTGCGTGCACGTACCCTAATGCTGAAGGACATACCGTATTACTCCGAGATGCTGCGCACTACGGTGGCCGTGAGCTTCGTAACTTACCAAGGCCGTGCTAAAACATTTTGACAGATTTATGAGCACCGCGTACCATCTACAATCGGTTCTAGGTCAGAAAGCACAACCAGAATTAATTCATACGTTAGACGCACCGCATTTTAAGGCGCACTGTCGATTTTTGAGAAAGTTAAAGGATTTTAAGTACGCCTTATGGTCCGAAAAATACGGTAAATGGGTTTTAAATTCTTTTTGATTTTATGCTATTATACATCATTTAGTATTTGCTAGAGAAAGACCAATGCATAACAGGAAACATTTACCTCCAAGCCCACAAGCCCCTAAATATTTCCTGCTCATACTTTACAACTGACAGCCTTCCAGGTTATAAAAGAGCTCCTCTTCCACTTATTATTCTTAGAGGTTAAAGGCTTCAGTTCCTTAATGACCTGTTGTTCCTCCTTTTTGTTGTTTATTTCTGATCAGAACAGTGGTCTAAATAAGTGGGGAACCCTTGGGGTCTTCCAATTTTTAGGAACTAACAACTATGTCACTATATTGAGTTTGTTTTTTTTCTTGTTGTATTTAGTTTCTCAAACTAGTGGAATAGTCTATTTGTTAAGAAATCTGAGAGACAGAATGCCCAATTAGATGTATAGGCAGGTAATAGAGCTGTACTCTGATTGGTTAGGACTTCAGGGATCTGCAAGAAGGTCTTACAAGTCCATTTAAGCATCAGCATAATTAGGAACTGGTATTAACCAATTAGGTGTTGATTGGTAATGGTTGAGAGAGAGAAAAAAAATCATTCAGCAACTTCTCAGTCCTAGATAAGTCACAGGGTGATATCTCAACAGAGAAAGCACTTCTTTTGTAACTTCAATTAAAAGAACATTTATGATCCTATTGATCAATTCACAACAAAAGTAATCATTCAGCTCATCTTGGGGAGTGCCCTATTTTTTCTTAATTAGAGCTGGCCTTAGCCTTTAAGTATGGGAGCAATGCACAGCCATTTTGATGTATGCTGACACTGATTATAGCAGAATGTGATTGATTGCAGTGCTGGTTTGTTTGTTCCAAGAACTTGGGTTAAAATTATTAATTGATTAGTTTATTGATTTATTTTTAACATATATGACCCAAACTGGGCCATATAAGGCCTGGCTCTAATAGAGACTACTGATTTTTTCTGCACTGCTTATTTAGTGCTTACACTTCCTGCACACATTTACAGAACAATGCTGAACATTTAGTTTTTCTGCCTCTCAGCCTTGTATATATCCCTGCTGTCAGTGAAGTATAGACGGAGTATTTTATATTATGTCCTCCCAGGGTACCCATTGTGCCTTGTTCAACCAATGTCAGTAACTGTAAATATCTGTATTATACTGGCAGTGTCATGCAGTTCCCAACCTACCAGAACAAATTCCTGTACTGACAAGTACTACCGAATAAGGACATCTAATGCTAATAACTCAGGGTGGCACGGTGGCTGGGTGGGTATCCTCACAGCGAGAAGGTCCTGGATTTGAACTCAGGTGTAACGGTCTGGGTCTCTTCTGTGTGGAGTTTGTATGTCCTCCCTGTCTCTGCGTGAGTTTACTCTGGGTACTCCGGTTTCCTCCCACAGTCCAAAGACATGCTTGTTAGATTAATTGGTGTCTGTAAAGTAGCTTAAGTGTGTGTATGAGTGTGCGAGTGTGTGTGTCCTATGATGGACTGGCGCCCTGTCTAGAGTTGTTCCTGCCTTGCGCCCTATGCCGCTGGCTAGGCTTTCCCCCAACGCTGTCCAGGATCAAAGTTCAGAGAGTCCCATGTTGTTCCGATAAAATTAACTTCAACAAACAATGGCAATTAATAGGTCTACACATTTGAGTGTGTCTTAAAGACATTGTGGCATGAAATTATTCTGGACATATTACTGTTAGGCAGTATTACCGGAAATGAATCTGGTTATAATTATTTAAAAAAGGATAAAACACACTGTCATCACACCTAGAATAATTATATCCAAATACATCTTTTGTCTTTGTGCAACATTAATGCACCCAGATGTAATTAATGCACCCAGATGTAAACAATATGCTGAAAGTTGAATAATCATTTCTGGGTTCAAAACTGGATTCAAGTTTTGTACTCCTTACACCCACATAAACATCTTTATGTACTAGTTTGTCAAACAAAATGTTTCTAGTTTCACTCAAGACTGCTCTGATATCACAAAAGAGCAACTGCACAGGCAAATCAGTCAAGTCCACTGGAGGGAAAGCAGCCTTTCCTCACAGTATGGCTCATTACACTAGAAATTCACACTGTGGCTTTCTTGTATGCTCTCATCCAAATCGAATTTTGTTATGTTCTGTACTTTCAATTCAGTGTGTATTAACACACATTCTACTACACTAATACAGCATTGTTTCTATAGTTTCGATGTTTCTATAAGCACTAATTTAGAGACTGTGTTTTGTCAGACATTGGTTTAAAAGATCTGACTGTACCAATCAAATTTAATGTTGTTAAGATTACCAGCACTGAGGAACAGAAAAAAGACGGCATCCCACAACAGTAAGTGTGACGATATAGAAATAAATACTAAAAGTCACATTCTTTAACATAAATGTGTAAGTTAACAATGTATAAACTACATAAAACAATTCAGGATGTGCAAATATGGGGTAAGAATATTCTCTGTCCTACATCAGGGCTGCTTTACCCTGCCCTATTTGTCCATGGGAAACACTTGTTTCTGATTGACTAGATGCACTGTGTTAATTCCTTAAAATACTTTACAACTTTGACGTAAATCCAGTTAAATTAAATCACAGTTATAAGGCAGTGCTTCCACATAAGCATGTTGGAATGTAATTGTTAAAGTGATGCTCATTACAAATCACATTGTCAGCCTAAATGTTTGAGAGAACAGTCGACTTTTTTTGAAAGAAAAAAAAAAAGTCTTGAATTTAGAAAAAAAATTACATACATTTCAGAATTTATTAGTATTTGCTATGTTTCCCCTGTTCCTGTAATGACAGTGTGTACTCAAGCTGACATGGAGTAGATGTACGTTATCTCAGCATGATTTCACAATATCCCAAAGAGCATGTTGTGAAGTTGCTGAATGCTTAACTTCCTCTGTCTTCAAGGGCCCCTGTGATGTGGTGAACCGGGTACACCATCACCAGCTTGTGTAGGACATTGTGTATAGTTGTCATTAATG
>JAJAGP010006460.1:0-21438 GCA_025084515.1 Ancistrus triradiatus | reverse complement strand
AATGTGAGGAAACCCACCAACATCCCAGAGCTGAAGCTGTTCTGTAAGGAGGAATGGGCTAAAATTCCTCCAAGCCGGTGTGCAGGACTGATCAACAGCTACAGGAAACGTTTAGTTGCAGTTATTGCTGCACAGGGGGGTCACACCAGATACTGAAAGCAAAGGTTCACATACTTTTGCCACTCACTAATATGTAATACTGGCTCATTTTCCAAGTATAATAACTTTGTCTCGTTTGTTTAACTGGGTTCACTTCATCTACTTTTAGGACTTGTGTGAAAATCTGATGATGTTTTAGGTCATATTTATGCAAAAATATCAAAAATTATATAGGCTGTCCCAACAGCTGTATCTAGCTTACAGTTGTTTTTACCTTAAGAGCAGTTTGGCATCATTAACCATCAAATGATCCAAGTCTGGCTGCATAGAAAAGCACAAGCTCTCACAGTAAGTGCTATTGCATATTAGTAATCATCATTAGTGCCGCTACATGGTTGAGATGCAGCCACAGATTTTTTTGTCGAAAAGCGATATGCTGATTAGCGAAACATAAACTAGCGCATAGGTGCATCCCTGTGTCTTTGGTGTTTTGAACAGGCTGCAGAAACATTATTGTGGAGGAAACACTGACTTTTAAACTATGGTTTACAGGCTTTAGCAGACACGTTTAAGCAGAACAACTTACAATTAAGCTGAGCAGTTGATAAGGGTCTTGCTCAAGGGTTCAACAGTGGCAGCTTGGCAGAGCCAGCATTTGAACTCACAACCTTCTAATTAGTAATCCAAACACAGCACTGTGCACTGCATGCGTACAAGTCTACCTTTGGTTTTCTATTTGAATTGATATTGCTTAAATCTGGGCCGATTTTAGACCCACTTTAGTTACAACAACAAAACAAAAGCTGGAAAACATATCAAGACCAATAGGAGTTAAGTCAGAGGTTTTTAAAGAGCCAACATCAGAAAAGAGGAAGTTGCATACATAGTGGCTTAACCAGATTCAAAATTTCCTCTTGGCCAAACTAAATTACATTTAGGGGACTTGGCAGACACCCTTTTATTCAGAATGACTTACAAATGAGCCAAGCAGTTAAAGGTTAAGAAGCTTGCTTAAATGCCCAAGAGTGACAGTTTGGCATGGTCATGATTTGGATCCAAACCTTCCAATTAGTAGTCCAGTACATAGGCATCGTTTTCCCCTTCAAAAGAGCAAAATCTTTTAATATTTTTTTTCCATTTTTTTTAAATCATGTTAATTTTAGACAGTTATGGTTGGGTACTGTGGAGGGGGGGATGTCAGTGTTCCTGGTACGGCCTTCAGTTTGCCGATCACAGACAGCTACTGCTGATTCTTGAAGGAAAACCTTTAAGCATAAATGCTTAGCCTTTGCTGGCAAGGAACAGAAGACGCCAGCCTTACAAAACCTTGGAGCAACTGCTGTAAGAGAGGCTGTTAAAGAGTCTTCCAGATAATTTTCGAAATGGGATTAGTGTGCTGTGTACATAAAGCACTTTGGGCTGACACTGATGTGTCCCTGAGTTTGGTTTTTCCGGTATTTTCCTCACACATTTCTGACTCATGGAATGCAATCTGTGTTTTTAGCCTACTAGTTCCACTTTTCAAACATTTTAAAACAAGGTTTATTTGTTTATTTAACGTCATTAGCTTCAATAACGCCATTAGCTTCAATAACGCCATTAGCTTCAATAGCCTGTTCAGCGACACACATACAAGGTTCCGTCTACACTCAAGGTTACATCAAGGACTGTGGGAGGAAACCAGAGTACGTGGAGTAAACCCACACGGACACTGGGAGAACATACAGAAAGGACCCAGGCCACTCCACCCTGAGATCGAACTGTGTCGCTGTGTCGCCCTAAAAGAAAGGTAAACTGAACATGCTATCGTTAAAAATGCAAGTCACTGCTGGCTTGTTAGCGAGTGCAAACCATAGCCAATCCCTGTATTAAAAAACTCAAGTTCGCCAACTTGCTAGTTTTGTAGGTCAGTTCTAATGTGAAGAAGTTAGTTTAGACTATACTCAGAGTAAATATATATTCATGGTAAGATGTTTGGCTTACTCAATACCAATTTCTGGTGTTCCCTGTCTAGCATATCATATGTTTGATGTAACATAACACACTACTAAAGTGTGTTAAGAAAATATTCCCACACCATTACACCACCACCAGCCTGAACTGTTGATACAAGGCAGGATGGATCAACCCTATCACCTGAATGCCGCATCAGAAATAGAAACTCATCAGACTGGGCAATGTTTTTCCCCCCAATATTCTATTGTCCAATTTGTGAGCCCATTTGAACTGTAGCATCAGTTGCCTTTTCTTAGCTGACAGGAGTGGTACCCGGTGTGGTATTCTGCTGTGAAGCCCATCTGCTTCAAGGTTTAACATGTTTCGCATTCAGAGAGGTTTTTCTCGGTTGTACCGAGTGGTTATTTGAGTTACTTTTGCCTTTCTATCAGCTCGAACCAATCTGGCCATTCTCCTTTGACCTCTGGCATCATCAAGGCATTTTCACCCAGAGAACTGCCCTCACTGGATATTTTCTCTTTTTCATACCATTCTCTATAAACCCTAGAGTGTTTGAAAATCCCAGTAGATCAGCACTTTCTGAAATACTCAGACCAGACCGTCTACCACCAACAACCATGCCATGTTCAAAGTCACTTAAATCACCTTTCTTCCCCATTCTGATGCTCAGTTTGAAGTCAGAAGGTCGTCTTGACCATGTCTACATACCTAAATACATCAAGATGCTACCATGTCATTGGCTGATTAGAGATTTGCTTTAACGAGCAGTTGAACAGGTGTACCCAAGAGACCGGTGAGTGTATATTATACATATATCTTCAAAATCTATCATTATTACATATCATACACATTCAGTTTGCTTATTCAGAGTCACTTGGAGAAAGTACCGTGCAAACAAATCCTTTAAAAATGATCTTGATGACCTTTTAAAACTATAAAATCAGTACCAAATGCTTATTTCATAATGAAAAAGCATAATTATCTTAACGCTAATCATGTCATCATCATATCTTTTTGTTTTAATCTGGTAATGAGTATGTTAAGGATGATTTCCTGAAGGGCCAATTTTCAAAAGGCATTTTGTGAATACACAATCTTCTCTAATGGCACATGGCTTTACACACTTTTCTTGTTTGTCGGTTTAGTTTTTTTTAACAGAAGGCTATTTCTCCACATTTATCTCCATATAGCTTAAAACATGCCCACAAGAAAGCTAAAAATAATACAGTATACACAGCAAACGTGATGGTACACCTGTCAAAATAAATCTGAGGCATATATTCATTTGGACAGCTGCACCATCGTGCTGTATCACATTGCTGTGTGCTTTCTCAGGGGCTAATATTTCTACTAACGTTGAAGGATTTCCTTCTATACGTTTCCATATATTTCAAGCCAGCCTTATAATAGAATGAATAAACCACTATTTCTAGAAATCGGATTAGAAATAGCACCTGTATAGATTGCATTCAGGTGTGTCATGGTCTTGTGTCCATGACAAGACAAACCCCTGCTCTCATATTAAGCCCTATTGCATCATCTCAGCAATAAAGTAATAATGATCTGTGTATGAGAATTGTTTTTTCCCCCCATAGTGCTGCCTTAAGTGTATTGAGGCTCAGAAAAAAATATGCATATTGACCTTATGATATAATTTTTTTATTGTTATAATTACCTCTCCATTTTAAATGCCATATAGGAAATTATCCCACTTCCTGAGCCTGTGTTAGTCATGGTAGGTTGTGTCATTGAGTAGACACAGTTTTGCTTGTGAAATAAAACAGCAAGAGCTGTATACATTCGTGCTTGAAAGCATCTGCAAAAATATGACCAAAAACATGATTAGATTCTTACAAATCCTAAAGGTAGATAGAGAATCCAATTAAACAAATTAGACAAAAATATTATACTTGGTTGTATATTGATTGTGGAAAATGATCCAATATAACATACGTGTGTGATAAAAGGCCAGGGCATTGACTTGGGCATTGCAAGACATTAACTTTAGTCTTTTGTTATTTTTTTTTTTTTTAGTAGAATGGGTTCTTTACTTATTTTCATTGTCTTCCTGCATCCCCCACTTTCTATCTAAATTCAGTTCATGGACAGACATCCTGACATTTGTCTTTAGAATTTGGTATAATTCAGAATTCATTATAGCAGCAGTGATGGCAAGCTGTCCTGGCCCAGATGCAGCAAAACAGGCCCATTCTACCACCATCATGTTTCACAAATGAGAAAAGGTTGCTTATGCTGTAATGCAGTGTTTTTTCCTCCAGACATAATGCTTCCCAAAATAATGTGTGTCCTGTTTGACAAAAACTGTTTTCCACTGGACTTGTCGATTGCCTATGTGTCATGGGAAGGGCAGGGATTTTCTTTTTAAGAGCAACGGCTTTGGCCTTGCAACCCTACCATGCACACCATTGTTGCTCAGCATTCTCCCGGTGGTGGATTCAAGATCATCAATGTTAGACAATGTGAGAGAGGCCTTTAGTTTATTTAGTTGTTGGGACTGTGGTAGCCTAGTGGTTAAAGTATTGGACTAAGGTCCAGGGTTCAAATCCCTTCTCTACCAAGCTAGGGTGTCTGCTAAATGACAAATTTAAATGTAAATTAGATTACATTTAGTTACCCTGGGTTACTTTGTGACCTTAGAGACTCTTACACACCTTGCTCTTGGAGTGATCTTTGTTGGTTGACTAAGTAACAGCGGTCTTGGATTTCCTCCATTGGCACACAATCTGATTGTGGATTGGTGGAGTCAAAACTCCTCAGAAATTGTTTTGTAACCTTTTTTTTAAAGCCTGATCAACATCAATAGCTCTTTTTGTGAGATCCTTAGAAAGTGTTTTTGTTCGGACCATCACACTCTGATAGTTGCCAGATCTTTAAATACAGTGCTGACACCTGGTTTAGATCCCACTGGTTGAAAACATCCAACTGCAATTAACTGGTAATCCTGAAGGTTCACGTACTTTCGCCACTTAAGGATATGCAATATTGGGGCATTCTCGTCAATACATTATTGACCAAGTAAAATATCTGTGGCATTTGTTTAACTGGGTTCTCTTTATCTACTTTTAAAACTCTGAAGTTGTAGCTCATATTTATGCAGAACTACAGAATTTCTAAAGGCTTTCTAAACTTTCAAGTACCACTGTATGTTGTGTTTTGGATGCTGGTGTCCAACATTTGATTCTTGCACCATGTGAGAAAGACCATGTGGGTTTACCAGCTATACCTGGACCAAACCATTGAGCATCATTGAAATTCTACAGGCCTTGGCAAGGTTTCATTATGTTGCGTTTTGTTTTGGTAGGGTAATTCCAGAATGCTCAAACGTAGAGTTTAGGGCTTTGTTTGTACAGATTTGGATGATCGTCACGCATTGTTACGTACTATTTTCAATAGATAAACTGATTACAGAAGTGCTGAGTTGCATATAAAATCTTCCAGTGCTAAGTGTTTTCTTCTGATACATCTTTGTTCCTTCTCCACTCTCCCCCTACTCTACAGCACCATTTATCTTCTCACTCATCATGCACCAGGGAAAAGCTGTTGTGGGGCTTTTGTTGCCCAACGAACAACCCGAGTGATTGATGTTTACTCACAAGGCTCATTGAGAGTTACTCTGACTCGGACTAGAAGCTGAACTTGACACTAATGCAGACGGTCATGAGTGAGCCTGTTTGTATTGGTAACAGCTTAATGCATGACTCTGACAGGAAGTGTGTGTGTGCAATACAAATACAACTGCTTATCAGATACTCTGGCTGATGCATTGTCCCCCTTGCTCCTGTGCTGGTCTTTTAAAAGGGACATTATATAAAACCTTTCAGTTCTTCAGTGCTTGTGCACATACATACAGAACTGTGCAAAAGTCTAAGGCCACTGGATTTGTTGTTTTGGCAATGGTATAATGACCATATATAACTTTGCCGATGATTAGGCCCATACATTTTAACCTTGGGTTGGTTTCGTTCGAATCTTTGTGCGCTTTAGAATATCTTGCCATTTTCTCACCGTTCTCATTCTGAAAAAGTGGTTTAAAAAAGACCATTCCAGATCAAGCTTCTTCAGACTATAGAAGGGTCACCCCGAGGAAGCTGCCAGATGCTTCTATTGCACACTAAATCCTTGCTTTTTTCTGTTTTTTTTTTATACTGCATACAAATTTCTTGAATTTGCAATGGTAGATCTAATCTAATGGTGGCCTAAGACTTCTTCACAGTACAGGTAGTCCATGATTTAGTATGGGGATACGTTCCAACACATACACAAAAGTTTTGGGACACGCACTCACACTCGGCCAAAGTATTGGGACACGCCCCCCACCACCAAAAGTATTGGGACACGTCCCCGGACACGGCCAAAGCATCCGCACATGGCCAAAACCACTTTTGACACGCCCCCGCGCATGGCCAAAAGCCTTGGGACAAGCCCAGGATCCCAAGGTTTCTTCCTCGTAATGTTTAGGAAGTTTTTCCTTGCCACTGTCACCCTAGGCTTGCTCAATTTGGGATTGGCCTTCCAATATAGAAGATAATCTAAAATTGTAGAGCTGCTTTGAGACAATGCTCCATTGTAAAAAGTGCTATAGAAATAAAGTTAAGATGACTTCTTTTCCTGGTTAGAGACAACTAAACTACATGGGTAAACCTGATATAGCCTTCTTTTCTTAGTTAAAGAAGCATCTGAACTAAAACAAAGCATTTAACACCCACTTATAATGGTCTCTGGAACTGCTGTTTCCATCAGCCCCAAGCCATGGGATCTGTCATTCTGAACTAGCTGAGGTTTGTTAGTAGCATGAATGCACTTCCCTTCAGCCTTATGAGTATTAGTGAGTTTGAGCACTGGTGTTGGATGGAGCCATTCTTTATGGACCAGGGCTCAGAAGACACCTTCCGCACAAGGTGGAAGCACCCTGTTTTCGAGTATAGCCCTGTAGCATTAAGACTTAATTTCACCTTATCTAAGACTCTGTTCACACAGCAGTCAAAAGTGGCTGAAACCTATTAAATCTATTACAACATATGTGACACAGATGTGTTATTTATGGGACTGTGTGAACAGTCCAATACACAGGGAATTTGACATTTTCACTTCAGAACTGGACCACTTTCATGTGTGTTATTAAAAACATGATACAGATTTGATACATGGTATGGCAACTCAGTCTGAACAGCCAGATAAAAATTCCTGCAACTTTTACCATCATTCCAACTTGTTATTCGCTATAAATGCACACTGAGGAGAATGGAAAATGACAACAGTGAGGAAGGTTTTCAGTGGCGGGATAGCAAAGTAACAGCCTTCATTAATATTTGGGACGATGTTTCTGTGCAAACAAAATTAGAAAGCACACATCACAACCATGTTTTGAGGAAAATTGTAAAGAAATTACCGAATGCAGCACAGTGTCAAAGGAAAGTAAAAAGCTTAAAAGTGAAGTTCAAAGAAATAAAGGATGCAAACCAAAGAAGTGGCTGTGGCAGAAGAATGTGCCTTTTGTAGCATGACCATTAAAAAAGTGCCTGTTACTGTACTCCATTTTGTTTGATTATCTCTGGATGAGAGGGTCAAGTAAAGCATTGCTCTTTTGCGCATGCAACTAGGGATGGGTAATTAATCAAAACCGACATTCAGAACCATTAACCGACATAATTTTGCCCATGTTAAATATTTTTGTCTTTATTGTCTTTTATTATGTTAATACTCTTTTTTTTAATTCCTTTAATAAGTTACCCACTGTGTGTTTACAAACACTAAACAATATGAAAAAGATCCAAGAAGATGGAAAGAAATAACCAATGCCACTTCCCTAATAAATCAAAAATTATTTAAATTGGTTGAAATATCCATAAATAGCAATAAACAGTAAATCAACCGTTTTTCCTTCTGTTATTTTAAAATCACACCGATATCCACGCTTTCATTAAAAAAATATCCCAGTATTACTAGTTGCACGTTTACAAAACAAACCTTGTCAGTGAACTATGAGGGTAAAAAAACAACAACAAAACAAAAACAAAATAATAGTTCATTAATCGTAACCAAGGTAAAGTGTTCAATTAATCGTGATATTGATTGGAGGTCATATCGCCCAGCACTAGTGTGAATTGTTCAGGTGAATGTTTGACTTAAAAAAATAAATAAATACAAATAAAAAGTGAACAGCATAAAAACAACATCAGATTTGGTGAGAAAAGGGGATTTGGTCCATTTTGGCCTGCGGTGTGAAAGTAGCCTAACAACAATAGAATCAGCATTGAATCGTGATTCCTCTTCCACCAGATGTTTCAGTTTGTACAGGAAGCATTCTCCAAGGATTTTGCTGCCAAATAGTGTATCCTACTGTTGGGCTTTTGGACGTTTCCACAACAATGGAGCTTAGGATTGAAAGAAAGAAAGTGAGAGAGAGAGCTTAATATCCATCATTCAGCTCCAAGTAATTCTTGCAGACCAGTTAGATGGTATCTGGAAGACCGTTGGCAGTGCTTGTTGTATGTACACACAGAGCGCTCGCTTGTTATGCAATGCCAAATAATCACTATGAAAACATTGGCTCTTAGCCAGGGAATGAAGCCTGTGTGTTAAAGTTCACAGTAAACCTGACACACAGGTACTGACGTCACCGAGTTGTTGAGGTTCACTCATCCATGCCATCTATGCAATTAGAAGAGATGGTCTGAATCCGTAACCATGACAGATAAAATCAATGGAAACTATCTAACGCCAGTCTCAGGGATTTCATTGTTGTGTTCGTAATCGCACTGATGTCAGGAAGACTTAGAAATCCAGTTATTGCTCTGTAGTTTCACACATTCCTCAGTAGTTACTGTAATCTGTGGAATTGATTATATGCAGCTTAGCATGGTGCAGTGTACCCTTCTAATAACCTTTTTACACTCTGGGGGGTGGGGGCTAGAGTTTGGGTAAAAAAAATTACCCAAAAGACATACCAGTATTTGGAGAAAACACCAATTAAACTTTAGAATTTTTTATTTAAACTGTAAAAATCCTCTCACATAACTGGTCTTTGGAGTAGCTTCTGCCTTTACCAATAAAAAAAAAAGTTTTGTAAATCTATCTACAGGTAGAAGAACAATATTATGAACAACTACTAATAAACTGGTATCTGTAAAATATACAGCCATAAAATCAAGGGGGAACAAGCCACACATTTATGTCTGCCCCAAAAAGTGCAATGTTTAATTTAAAGTCTTTAATTGGATTCTTCCGTAGGATACCTTTATGTTCATCAATAATTCTGGTTAATTAATGTTTGAAACGCATTGAAATGATGTACTTTCATATTTTAGTGTTAACATTACACTCGTGTCCATTCACACAAATACTTTCCCCCTTACACATTGAGAATTGTGAATTTTAGAGAAGCTTGCCTCAGGTTTCTAGGATGTTATGGGGCAGCAGCACCTCCCCAAGGTCCTAGTGCTTCCGGATTCATTACATTGTGAATGTGGTAAGAGATAGCAAACAGGAAATACTATGGATGAAATATTATGATCCTAGCTGGGCCAGGATTCAAACCCAGATCTTTTGAGCTGTGGTACAACAGCACTACTACTGTCATTTTTAAAAATATTTCAGCATACATCATAACAGCAGGTCAACTGTGTGCAAAAGCCTGTTAGTGTAGGCCCACTAGCTTAGATTAGCTAAAGATACAAAATGCTGGTTAGTGGTGAACTTGAATGTTTTTACTGGTAAAGCTGGTTGACTAGAATGGTGGTTGTTGTTGTATTTTAGCAGGGTTTGCTGGATTTTTCAGCTAGGAAATCATACATAGTAGCCATGAGAACCCTTGTTAGTATAAGCCTGCAAGTCTAGCTTGGCACAATCATTCTGATTTCAACAAAAGCTCAACCATGGTTTGCAACTGAAAGAAAACGAATTGTAAACATTAGCCATGAAAGAATCTCTTTCACCATGTCTGCTAGATTAGCTTATCACAACTATTCTAATTCCTAAGACTAAATACACCAAGATTAGCTAGACATGCTATGTAAAGGAAGTAAAACGTTGTTAAAACACGTCTGGAACAGTAGAAGGTCTGTCATATATAGTAAACAAAGAAACCTTACAAACAAACATCTGCTAGCTTAGCTTATCACAACCACTCTGATTCTCAACAAAAGTGCAACACACAAAGATTAAAGTAAAGAAATGAACCACTTACTTTATCTCAGACTTGTGTGAATCACCTGGATCAGGTGTTAATGATGAGAAACTCTACGTGGAGAGGTTAATTACCTTCTAATTAATACACATCGATAGAGCACTGGTATAATCATTTATGAAGATAAACTAAGGAGACAAAGTAATGAAGCAATATCACTTCCACTATGATTAGAAAAGCAACATTAAATCAAATTCACTTGAAGCAGCAAACCAAACACGTACAGCTGAATGGCCTAACAGGAGGTGATGTCACAAGAGATGATGTCACAGGATAGTTTTGGACTTTACTGCAAAATGGCAGAACCCCCAAATATTGTGCTTCATAGTGAACAATTGCTACCAAAACAGCAGCATACTTCAAAAAGTCATGCCAGTTATTAGGACCACAATTATGAGCCAACCTCAGCCATTTCTCAAATTATTAGAGACCATCATACCTGGAAACTATACTAGTAGCTCTCCTCCTTGTAGGATTTGCAAGCTTTTTTCATAGTTACATTAAGATTTACTTTTATCCTTACCATAACAACCAAATCAGCTCCAAAAATTGCTATGACATCAGTAGGAAGACCACAATTCTGAAATAAATTGCTTACACATCAATCAGTTTATCTCTATGAATTTTTGCTTTGCTGTACAAGCACCCTTTTGACTCCAGCATCCTCTGAAGCTTTAAATCCATACAAAGGTCACACCATTCATACGTACTGATGGATATAAAGGGTCAGTGAGGTTAACATCCCTGGAGAGTGATTCAAAGTCGCTAAGACATCCAACTGATCACAAAAGAGTGGCGGTTCAGTACATCAGCGGCTGCGATGAATAAAACAAATGACAGACAAGTCAAAACAGCACTGCCTGAATTATTCATGCTTGCGGTTTCTTTGGAAAGAGAAGGACACAGTGACAATGTGCAGCTAAGATGCAGCAAAGAAAGGAGACAAGATTCTTTCTTGCTCATGTTCGTCAGATTGTCTAGCTTTGTATCTCTCAAGCATAGACCACAATATGCTCTGTAAATTGCTCTTCTTCTTTAACTAAGAATCATTTCTAATACTTTGAATTAGTGGTTGCCTATTTCAACCAGGTGAATAAACTCAAGCATATCACCAAGTGATCTCCCAGCCACAGGTCACATATGCTCACAAAAGGAGGTAAACAAGTACTGAAGTGCTCAGCACATAAAAGTCACCATTCCTCAGATGAAACTGCATCTCGATACCAAACATCTGCATCTGAAAGCTATATCGGGAGCCTGTTGGGTTTTCACAGTCAAACAGATGCACATAAGCGCAAAATCACCATAAAGGGTGCCAGTTGGTGTCTATTGGACTCTGGAAATGTGTTCTCTGTAGTGGTGAATCACATTTTATTATCTAGCAGTCTATGGATAATGCTTGTCTGTTTTTCATGGTGTGGGCTTAGTCTAGAGAGTTGTGTTCTTCCAAGTACAAGCAGTTTGGAAGACTTGTTGCTGTTTCAGCATAAGTTTGGGGTCTATAATGAAATCTTTTGCCAAGACAAATTGACAGAGGTCTGGGCTCAACCTAGTCCAACATCTTGGGATGCAGGTTAAGAGTCAAGCCTTATAGCCCTACATCAGTGCCCAGCTTCACTAATGTTTTTGTGACTGTACAGTAATGAATCGCCATATTAAGACACCATATTAGGTCTGGATTGATGTTTAACGAATGTGATGTACAGGTATGAGCAGTGCAATGTCTGATCGCTTTAACCACGAGGGCTTGACATAGCAGGTGTAAACAGACTCCAAATGACAAAGACAGTGCTGTACAGCGCTGCACCACGTCTTACAGTATACAGTACTGTACTGAACTCTGATTACCATATTTTACTTAATTTAATAAAGTCTTTGGCTGCAAGCCAAATGGGAATCCACCATCAAAAAGTTGTAAGTGTCCTCAAATAATCAATATAATTGGTCCTAAGTAACAACCGTAAGATATTTAAACAGCTTATTATTACTGAACTGTCTTGAGCAGCACTTTCTCTTGCACAAAGCACCTCCTGCTGTAGACCAAACATCACTGTATCCCAGTATTTTATTTCCTTCTTATCCAAAGGCCAGCAAGATGATGACAGGACAGTGACAAGATGCTGACAGGACCGTGATGGCTCAGTGGTTAAGGCTTTGGACTACTAATTGTAAGGTTAATAGTTCAGATCCCAGCTGTGACAAGCTGCCACCGTTGGGCCCTGGAGGAAGGCCCTTCAACTGCTCAGCTCAGCTGAAAGTTGCTTTGGATAAAGGCATGAGGTCAATTCATTTCATACATACACTACTTTAAATTCAAGGACCATCCTGAGGTTAGAATAACATTTCAGCACTAGTGTGAATGACACACTTTTGGTAGTGTTTCTATTCATGGTTAATTTTGTTACTGCTTGTGTGAGAGGTTGATGGTGTCGAATGTTTCACAGTAGGGTGAGGCTGTGTGTGAGCATGAGTGCTGAATCAGCATTCTGGACCTGCTGTAAGGTCGCGGTCAGCAGACCCTAAAAATGAGAGTGAACACACATATTAAAGCTGGTGCGACGACTCCACCTGCAGGCGCTATGTCACACCATTTCACACAAGTGGTGTTAGTCTGTGTGGTAATAGATTATGTGCAGTGCTTAGCAGTAAACAGAAAACAGTAGTGCATGGCATTGATAACCCAAATCAACAACTTTATCAGCTGGCAAAACCATTACTGAACTCCTTTTAAGAAAGTGTACTGCTGACAGTTCGCATGAACCATCCTCTTAAAAGCATTCGTATACTAACCTCAATATTCCCAAGGCTCCAAAAATAACATTTCATGTCATAATGAGTTTTGATGTTAACGTCTAACATTAGCTTTCCACACAGCAAATACAATAGTCACATTTTTCTCTAACAGTTAGTTACGCCTCCCCATGCCTTTTGTCAGATGAGGGTTCCTCAAGTGTATTAAGGTCAAGTTAATACAAGTTTTTGCAATTCCTCCACCAACTGGGTGTGAAATTAAGATAGGGTTTGTGGATGAATAAACTCATTGACAACAACAAAAAATAACTGTCCAAGAAGCAGTTGTTGGAATCAAATGAATCTTTCTATCTGTAAATGTAATGATATGTAGGTGATTACAATTTTAGGTTGTTGGGGTAGACTGTACAATTGAAAAGAGGTTCTATTACCCTGTTAGGCCACCTCTAGCCTGGATACAAGAAGAGATATGGATGAGCATGAAGGCAAACAGGTTCCGTATGGTATTCTGTCTGTGCCTGCCCTCATGGAACCACTGCTCTTAACACCACCTAACAGCTAGGTCAGCTTAGTCCAGTAATGTCTCTCAAAGTCTTCCAGCTGGGCAAAACGTCTTCGTAGAGACATATCTAGCAGTCCAAGATCTCTCACATGTACACTACCCTCTCAAGAGGTACACTACCAAAAAGTAGAATCTGAGAGCCTTTTTATAGGGCAGCAGGGGAAGCACTTTTATGCCCTCTTGTGGCAAGACCCAGTGTCTAATCAGACCACATCGGTAATCATTTACATATCTGCCTGAGACAGAACTGCAACCGAGTTTTGCAGCAATCCGACATTTCTATTTGGGTGCTTTATTTTTTTGTCAATAAGTATATTTAAGCGTTTCAGCCGCTGTTTCAAATAATCCCATAACTGCTTTGGAATTAAGGTCCAGTAATTTTCTGACCAATTCAGATGGTCAAGATTGCCAAATTAGGCAGATTTATTTGGATGGGTATCTTAGATATATAAAAACCAAAGTGAAAGTCAAATATGATACAATTTTTGTAAAAATTACGCAAAAAATAATTGCAGGACTATTTAGAACAACAGGTAAAAGCTGAACTATTCAACTACAAACTCTTACCAGGATTGCACATCCAATAATTGAAAGTCAATCTCAAGATACTGGTGAAATTCTTGACAGGATTTATGCTGTTATTAAGTCAATATGAAGTGAAGTGATTCAAATGTCAAAATGAATAAATGTCAGTTTTTGTTCTTATATGCAGGCTAAATATACAAGATAAGCTTATAAAAGTTCTATGAAATGATTAAAAGACTTGACCACAATTCATTGTATGAGTTTTATAGCATTAATTGTGATTAATCATATTTTTGCTTCTATTTGGCACTAAAGAGATTGCTAGTGTAAAAATCACTACACAGAATGCATGTAGTACTTTCAAATAATTCAATAACATTAGTTTCATCATGTCTTGCCTTATTCTTGGGACTTATCTGACACAGGGCTGCCAAGGTGCCATATTCAGAACAAAAAAATAACTCAAGAGCAATTACCAGAATAATACTGTGTGTTCGTTTTATTAGGTGCTTTTATTTGAGCAAGTGCCATGCATGCACAGTAATGGTTAGTGTTTATGCACTGGCATCCACTGTCACACATTAATGAGCAAAGCCATATAAAAAGGTGTATAACAATTGTTTACCAGCCTCAAGAAGTATGTTCCCTATAGGCTAATAGTGGTCTATATAGTACAAAGAATGTAGGGAACAGTTGGACACTGCCTAAGTTATACACATTGTACTATGAGTGGAAATTTATTCATGTGTGATTTGTGTCAAACATATAAATTGGGTTTAGGCAATTAGACATTGTGTTGTTGTGAGAGGTTGGTTTTGCTGGGAGACAAATGAGGATTGTCAATGTGTTAAAAAAAATTAAATGCTATTAGATAGATATTTTACCATATTGGGATATATTTTACATTCATGTAACCTTCAGCTATTATTGGGTCTATCATTATAGTTTTCTACATACAGACGCTCTTCAGATTACGATGGATTGGTTTACGATATTTCGACTTTACAATGGGAATTTGATAGTACACATAAATACACATTCCACAGAAACTGTATTCTGAAGTGTGAATTTAGCGATACATAGGACAATACTCTCCCACAGATGCTGGGCATATGGGCAGCACCCAGCTGACTGAGCTGAGCAGGAGTGCCCCAGTCCATCAATAGACTAATCATTTTGTTTTTGCTTTTTCATTTTCAATACAATATTCAGTAAATTGTACGAGATATGATTGGCCCAACTGTGAGTTAATATAAGTGATTAAGCATGTTTAAGGTAGGCTAGGCTATACAGTATACACTCACTGAGCACTTTATTACGTGCACCTCCTTGTTTGTCCATTTTATCATTTCCATTTACCATAGCACTTTGCAGTTCTACAGTTACAGACAGTAGTCCATCCTTTTCTCTACATTCTTTGTTAGTCTTCTGAGAATGATTCAACACCCAAATAGTACCTGATGTGGGGTGGTCCTGGGGGGGAACCATCTTGTATTTGGCAATTCGAGCTGTATAAGATGTCGACTGAATACACTTCTCAATCACAGATCTGTTAATAACACGTTCTATCATTTCCATAGAGTCTTAAATTTACAATTTATGTTATTTAACAGATGCCCTTATCCAGACTTACAAGTTATACAATCTTACAATCCAAGCAATTGTGGGTTAAGGATCTTGCTCAAGGACCCAACAGTGGCAGCTTGGCAGAAGTGGGATTTGAATCCTGGACTTTCTGGTCCTTAGTCCAGTACCTTAACCACTAGGCTACAACAGTCCCCCACTCAAAGCCTGCAAACATCTGCCTAGCATTATAGGGTCTTGCTCAAGGGAACCAACAGTGGCAGCTTGGCAGAAGTGTGATTTTTGAATCCTGGACCTTCTGGTCCTTAGTCCAGACCTTAACCACTAGGCTAAACAGTCCCCCCATCAAAGCCTGCAAAATCTGATAGCATATAGTCATTGTTTTTATGTGAAGTAGTATCAGGAGTTCAGGGTTTATATCCGGATGAGGGATTAATCTACATAAAATGTAAAACCATGGTGGTGCATAACAACCTGATTAAAATCCTTTTCTTTATACCACTTCAGAACCTGGTCCGACATGCAAATTTTAGTATCTATATAGAGTATAAAGACATTCCAGCTGGTATGCACAGTACAGTGGTATTGCTACCTCTGTGCCCAAGGGAGTCTCAACTTCAATTTGAGTAAAACTCTGGTGCAAGCATGAAAGAGGAAGGTCAAGAAAGAAAGCTGACATGAAAAATGCCCCCCCCCACCACAGTTGCTTGATTTGTGTTTAATTATGCCAGTGTTTAAATATTTACTGAATATGTAGGGCTTAATAACGCCAAAATATGACCAATGTAACCAAAAACCCTTTTGCAGGCATGTTAGTGGGATACATTATATATGAACGGCGTACAGGCATAATTTGTATAAGAGAGTGAGAGTCTTATAAGTAGGTGGTTTCAATACCATGTTGGTCTTTTGGATGTTTTGCTGTTAACCTGTGCTTGGTTTAAATACACTCACTGACAAAAAATACCACATTGTAAATGATTACAGGCGGACTGTGGTAGCCTAGCGGGTAAGGTACTGAACTATGGACCAGAAGGTCCAGGATTCAAATCCCACCTCTGCCAAGCTGCCACTGTTATGTCCTTGAGCAAGGCCCTTATCCCACAATTGCTTGGATTGTAAGACTGTATCAATTGTAGTCGCTCTGGATAAGGGACGTCTGCTAAATGCTGTTAATGTAAATGGTCCGATTAGACACTGGGTCTTGTCACAAGAGGGTGTAAAATGCTTCCCCTGCTGCCCTATAAAAAGGCTCTCAGAGGCTACTCTTGGGTAGTGTACCTCTTGGTGAGAGATCGTTGCTGCTAGACTTGCCTCTACGACACACTTGAAGACATTTTGCACAGTTGCGACTTTGAGAGGGGGCGCATTATTGGACTGAGAGAAGTAGGATGGTTCATTTAAATATTTGCCCAGCATCTAGGCTGTTCTGACCTAGCTGTTAGGAAGCGTTGGGAGCAGTGGCGGCACACGCACACACACACACAGCGAACAGGCTCATTGTCCACCATTAACACACAGGTGGCACTTTCACTACACACTCCTGTTTCTGACCAGACCATTCCCAGGCGTTTAGCAGAAGGAAATTTGTCGGGTTTGAGTATGGAGGGCTCACATTGAGCGCTTCAACCCTGCTTTTGCTGTGAAGCGCCACAGGGCCGTGAGGCTATTGATAGAATTATTCATGCCGTTATCATATCAACACAATACACGAATGCAATGCACTGTTATAGATACGAAGGATGTGCCAATATTTCATAATATCTAATGAAAGTGGAAGCAACTTTTCACACAAGCTGGAATTTACTATACAATTTACTGTCTTTTCGTACTTGTGACATTTTGTTCTCTTTTTTTTTTTTTGAATGACAGTTCATTTTCACACTTCCCTCTTTTTGGTGGCTCAATATCCTCTTTTCTGACAGAAATGTAACTTACAGGACACAAGACCAGTAGTCACACAACCATGCTCAGGAAGGCCTGCCTGTAACTCTGAACCCTCTGTGGCTGTGGTCAGCTATCTCCGGTATGATTTCACACAACCCACAATGCTGTACAGCGCTCCATTGATGAAATCGGACATGACTAACATGCTAAAGTGTTCAGTTCACCCCCTTGGTATACAGTTGCACAGTCATCAAGGCCTGTCCCCAAAATTGATATAGCTATAACAGACAAGTAACCGTCGCTGTACCATCTGAACCACAGCATTATGAAATGCTACAGTTTCGCTGACTGATTATGCTTTTTTTTTTTTAAGTGGAAATGGTATGCATTGAGATTGTGAATATTTATGCAATCTAAATGGATGTGCTCTCACACTCTGAAGCGTACCTTTTTGAGAACTTTTTCAAATGGTTAAATCCTTTGGATGAAAGTTTTTATGATATACAGTCTGATAATATAATCCAAATGATTTGTACCAATAACTAATAATACATACTAAAAGTATATTCGCATAAAAGTATATTATATTGAAAAACAACATCAGATTTTCACACAAGCAGAGATAAACTGTGGTTAAGGTACTGGACTATGGACCAGAAGGTCCAGGGTTCAAATCCCACCTCTGCCAAGCTACTGTTGGGTCCTTGAGCAAGGCCCTTAACCCACAATTGCTTGGATTGTAAGACTGTATCAGTTGTAAGTCTCTCTGGATAAGGGTGTCTGCTAAATGATAGAAATGTAACTGTTGATAAAGAGAACCCAATTAAACCAGTGAGGAAAAAATGCTATACTTGATCATTTATTTATTGGGGAAAATGATCCAATGTTTCCTCTAGGATTAGTTTAGTGATGAAATCAGAGTCAGGGGTTTTCAACAAACTCATTTGTTTAACTACAGACTTCTGTTACAGAATCTTACTTGTGCCTTTTAATGACAATGTGCGAGGTTCTTAGGTTTGTTTTGGGGGAATTTAATGGCTAACCTTGGTCTAACAATTTCTAAATGTACTTACCCTTTTCTTCATGCTCAAAACACATACACATTCAGACTTGATGGACAGGAAAGTACTACCTCCTCTACAGGCTGTTCACATTCGCTCCCCGTCACGACTTATCACTCAGTTGGACACCCAGGTATTTGTAGGTCATCAGTGTTTTCACCTTGGATTGTGATGGAGCTGGAAGAGACTGATTTTTTTATGAAAGTTCAGCTCAAAATATCCATCCTGCTGGTGTAAAGGTGAAGATGATTGCACTGACACACCACTCCACAAAGCTGTCAACCAGGCTGCCGTGTTTCGTTTCCCCTTTCCGTCACTAATACACCCTACAGCAGTGGTATCATCTGAGAACTTTTGTCAGTGACATGTCGTAGAGTTGTACCTGAAATCAGAGGAATAAATATCATGTCAAGAGGAAAGGAGCTAAAAGAGTTCTCTATGCATGACATGTGCTTCTCAAACTTTGTTACGACACACAAGTCTAGAGTCAAGCAGACTGAGGCCTACATGTTGGATATTCAATTTTCTACGACACCAGGGCATTGACCATTTGGGCAGCACACTACTTGTCTCTCAGTAGGAATGGAGAGTCAAGTAACAAGGCTAACAGTGTTCCCCCATCTCCAGGAGAGAGTAAGCTCTGTACAACAGGTAGATCATGACTTCTTCCACCCTTCTTCCATGTGTTGCTGAGTGCGTTTACATTTACTTAATAATCCAATTATTTAGTCAGTAATCCAATCAACGAGTATACATGCACTTGAGTAATCAGATAATGGGACAGCTCAGATAATAGGGTTTACATGACTCAGGCAGTAACCAATGTTCTACTGTGCAACCAGCCAACAATCTCACCGAAATACAGTACCAGTCAAAGTTTGGACACCTTCTCACCCAGTGTTGTTCCGTATTTTCAATGTTTTCTACATAGTAGATTAATATCGAAGACATCAAAACTATGAGGGAACACATATGGGATCATATAGTAAACAAAAAAGTGTCAAACAAACCAGTATTATACTTTAGATTCTGTGTTTCAACCGTACCTCTGCATCAACAAAGCTGAAGGTCGCAAAGACATTAAGAAGGCATGAAAGTCCTCAAGTTAACTCTTGAAAATGTCCACCTGTTAATTGAAACCCTTTCCAGGTGATTAGCTTGTAAAGCTGATTTGAGAGAATGCCAAGAGTGTGCAAAGTTGTCATCACAGCAAAAGGTGGCTACTTGGAAAAATATAAAATATAAAACATATTGTAGTTCGTTTAACACTTTTTTGTCTACTACATAATTCCATACGTGTTCCTTCAAAGTTTTGATGTCTTCAATGTTAATATTAAATGTAGAAAATAATACAAATAAAGAAAAAACATTGAATGAGTCCAAGGTGTGTCCAAACTTTTGACTGATACTCTGTGACATACAGACTTCAAACTTTAATGTTAAATAAACAAATTCTTCATTTTCTTGGGTACTGCGTTTCAGAGTCTCCACAAAGTGGTCGACAGCCGCTTGGCTGCCTTTAATTCCGTGGCAAGTTTAAGTCCATGGTTGCCAGATCCCGGGAGGAAAAAAAATGCTACAGTCAATGGAAAAGAGCTCAGATAAAGACAAGTCTTTAGGTTATACTGACCTGGCAACCATCTTGGTTGGCCGCGAGCATGTGCAGACTGAGAAAACCAATTTAAATCGGCTAACAGGTATACATGCTATGGGTGATCCAATTACTGAACTAAAATCCAGCTCTCTTTTATAAAAATTTTTTATCTGATTTCTAGATTGGAGTATGCTGTATACATGCTGTATAGAAGTCCAACTATGATCGGATGATTAAGTGCATGTCAACACACTCACTTGTAGCAGAACTGTAGGGGGTCCAAAGTCACACCCATGCATTTTACAAGGTGATCTAAGAGAAGCCTGATAACCTATATTTATTTAGATCCATGGGGTTCTTTTACTTTGGCGCTGGAATTATGTAAGATGTCTTCCAAAGGAGCAGGTCCCTGTCTAGTCTAAGAGCGTACTCATGCTAGGCAATCTGTACTGCACTCGGGCACGATTGATGCCCAAAGCATGGTTCGTCTGACTAGTGTGAGTGCTCCATATCGGGCACCCCTGAAGAGGTGAGCTCAAGTGCGGTTCACTGGACGCAGAGGTGGAACACATATAGTGTGATCACGAATCATAAAAATCATTATCTCTGTAAAAATCTTCTTATACATGCAGCACGAGAAGCTGAAAATCAGTGCCTTGCATAATCAATACATTTTATAAGGCTTATGAGAGGGCTGTGTGTCAGCACACCCAAAATGAAACCAAAAAAGTCACAAGTACAACCTGTGCTTACTTGTGCGTGCCTGTCTTTAAAGTATCGTGATGATGAAAACCTGCCCAGGCACGTTTTGTTTTTGAAATCAGTGTGAGTACAAACCAGTAGGGGAGTGGAAAGGGGGGCAATCATGTTGTGGTGCAATTCAGTGTGAGTATGCCCTATGATTTTTCCAAATAAGTAGGGCCCTGTCTAGTCTCAGACTCAGATTATATACTGGTCCTTCTCAAAAAATTAGCATATTGTGATAAAGTTAATTCTTTTCCGTAATGTAATGATAAAAATTAAACTTTCAATATTTTAGATTCATTGCACACCAACTGAAATATTTCAAGTCTTTTATTGTTTTAATACTGATGATTTTGGCATACAGCTCATGAAAACCCAAAACCTCACAAAATTAGCATATCATGAAAAGGTTCTCTAAACGAGCTATTAACCTAATCATCTGAATCAACGAATTGACTCTAAACACCTT
>JAJAGP010006459.1:0-21450 GCA_025084515.1 Ancistrus triradiatus | reverse complement strand
GAGTAGCTTCTCATTTGTTAAACAACCATGTCGAAAGACGCATCCTGTGGTCGTGGAAAAAATGTTCATCTGTTTCAGAAGGGTCAAATTGTGAAAGAGCGGTTCAGGGAGCATGAGCCATCATTTTCACACATGGACCACAGTGTCCAGACCTGAACCCCAATTTGAGTCTTTGGGATGTGCTGGAGAAGATTTTGTGCAGTGGTCCAAATCTCCCATCATCAATACAAGATGTTGGGGGGAAAATTAATGCACCTTTGGAAAGACATTGCAGAAGCTTGTGGAAATGCTGCCACAGCGAACGCTTGCCATAATCAGAGGCAGGCAGTGTAAATTTAAGGTTATGTTGCCAACCATTTGAGAAGAACAAGATGTTTTGGTGGACAGACTGTCATCAAGGAAATTGCTTCTCAAACTGTAGGAAATGCCAACCAGTTGCTAGACAAACAAGCTCTGGAAAAACTCTATAGCAACTCTCACAGAGCGTCCAAAATAAGCAAAAATATTGAGACTGTGACGACAATTGTATCAATTCTGAAATTCCAGTTTTATAGGTGTTATATCTACGTACTGTCTGTTGTGCAGGGTGTCTATAAAGTAATTCCTCTTAAATACGTGTATTTTTCATCAGACAACGTTCATAAGAGGCTGTTTTCAGATTTATTTGAAGCACAAGATTACATCGTTTTAATGTGAGCCCCATGGGTGTGACGCGACAAAAATGAACTTGCATATCAACAGTGTTAAAGTGGGACTTGTATTGTAGCCACTGCATTTCCCTGCTCTACTTTCCTGGAATAACTTCTGTCCCTCATTCTATCCAATAGGTAATCAATTTCTACTTAAACCTGGTGATGGCACGTGCCGATCAGGAGGTAGAAGGCAGACAGGTGTACTGCTTCAGCACCTTCTTCTTTCCCAAGCTGCATGGTGGTGGCCACGCTGCTGTGCGCCGTTGGACCAAGGCTGTCGACCTCTTCTTGTATGACATTATCCTTATCCCCCTTCATTTGGGTGTTCACTGGGCTCTTGCAGTGAGTAATTCATTCTGGCCTCTCTCATTCTGTTCCAGAATTGTTTTGTGACGGGTTGTAATATCATTTCACAAAACTCAGTCTCTTTCTCTTTAGGCTGTTGACTTCAGAACGAAATCTGTCAGGTCATATGACTCTATGGGTCAGAGACATGATGACCCCTGTAACCTGATATTGTGAGTGTTCAGGCTTGTTCTCTGGAACCAAACAGTTTATTGTTCTGTAGCACACCATGCTGACTGATTGCTCAGTTGACTGAAAGCTCAAATCTTTCATAGAATGTATCTGAAGGAGGAATATAATGCCAAGAAAGGCAAAGATCTGGAAATCTTGAAGTGGACAGTGACCAGCCTGCAAGCCACAGTAAGTTTTACACATGTTTTAACCCAAATGGTGAACGTTAAACTGCTGGAAGTCATTTTTGCTGACATGTAACATGTGCAACATTGTAGGAAGTCCCTCAGCAGAAGAATGGAAGTGATTGTGGTGTGTTTGTATGCAAGTATGCTGACTACCTTGCCCGTGGACACCCCTTTACGTTCAGACAGGTAACAAACACGCACTGTGTTTGAATATGATATAAATGTAAAAATATAAAGGTATCATTTAGAAGCTGAAACTAGTAAATTGTCGATATTTAGAGAGTAGGGCAGATGGCAGATATATAATGCCCTCATCACATTTATTTATTTATTTATTTATTTATTTATTTAGCTGATGAAACTAATAAAAATAAATGACACCAAATTGCTGAACTTAAGTGAACATTTATTTAAGTTATAAATACACTCTCTTTTGCACTCTGTTTAAAAAAAAAACAAAAAAACCCCCAAAGTTTGTTGCTGTTAACTATAACATTTATTACCAGATAACAGTATCACATTCTTATTTCTCTGTTCCTCTTTAGCACTGATGAGAACTTGATCACACCTCAACTCCATTATAAAATTGAATCATGTCTATTCATATATTCATGTTGCTGTTTTAAAGCAAATGAGAAGACCGAAAATATGATGTGAAATACCCAAACTGAAAAAAAACCCCACTAAATCGGACACGAGCACGTCCAGTACCGAAAACGATGAATACCGAGCAAATTTTTCCCATAAAGAATAATGTCAATTGAATTAATCCGTTCCAGAAGCAGGAATCAGATTTCTCAGCACAAATATATCCAGTACTCTGATTTCAAGTGTTTTAATCAGTCTGCACATGCATGTAAGCGTAGTTGCCAGGTCTGCTTATTCTAAGAAACTTGGCTTTTTGGGGATTTTCCATTGACCTGTGGCTTACTTTTATCACAGGATCTGGCAACCCTGGAATTAAACTCAGCAAAATGGCTTTCTGATACTATTCTGGAGACTCTGAAACCTAGTATATGCTTGAGGAGATAAAGAAATTCATGATCTAATTATTAAAGTTTGGAGTTTGTCACACCCTTTTGTGAGATTATTGCACAAGTTGCAAAGAAGCTGTAACATTATTGGATTACCTGAGTGCATGTAAACTGATTACTGACATATGATTTTCTGCAGTTATTGGATGAAGTACATTTAAACACTTAGTGACTATAGCAGGTTTTTTCCTTATGAAGCAAAATTGAACCACGTGGCAAAATAAAATTTTTGTAATGGCCTTAATACCGAATTCGTTTGTTGTGAGTCAGTCATCGTTGTGTACATATTGAATGTCTTACAACAGCTTCAGCCACAGCTCAGTCAATCAGATATTGGACCTGGAACTATCCATTTTACAATACATATTCTCTTCCCTTTTCAGTGTCACATGCCCTATTTCCGGAAGGCCATGATCTGGGAGATTCTGAATCAGAGACTGCTGCAGTAGCAGGGATGGGGGCAGGCTGAATTCGACCAAAGCACCGGACCACAACACTTTCATTCTGCACGTTTATGTAGAGAGATTATAACATCTTCCTTACTGTCTGTCTCATCCTGTCTTGTTTATTTATAAGCAACTGACCTCTGTCGCCCATAGTGCTAAAGGATTAGATTAGACCATGAGCCAGAGGACTGGAAACATGTAGAGACAAAATGAGTAAGCGGAGATTTTTTTGGGCTGTTTTATTAATGAAGCACAATAATTCATTCCTGGAATTATCTTATCGCCCCTAGATGTTAGTACAAGTTTGTGCGGGTCTGGTTCTCTCAAGTTTGAGAGGTGTCTAAAGTTGGAAGATTTGAAAATACTCTAATGGGGTGCTGGAGGAGACTTTTAAGTGGGTGTCTGTTCTTAATGTTTCAATGTTCATATGTTACATGGGCGTTTTCCGATTCGATCCACTGACTTGATTAATGCTGTGAACATACAGTGACAATTGATACAACTGGGATTGTGCACGTGAACAAGGACTGGAAATATTTCGCACAACCTGGCAGCAGGCATCCTGTTCATCTGCGAAGTGAATGTCAGTATCGGATTAGTATTTAGTACTGAGCATTCTCCGAGCTTATTGTCAGTATCGTATTAGAGGCAGGAAAATGGGATCGGTGCATCCGTGGTAAATTCACTAAAAACCTAGATACTGTTTTTCTCGGCGCAAGTGGTCATGTGGACTGCATCTAGTGTATATTTACACTGGTATGTGAGGTGTGAATGACTAAGTGGAACAAATTATTTATTGCCGCAGGAATGCGAGTCTTAATTAAGCTGGGTGTGAAGTGTGTGCCACTATTACAATTGTTCACAGCAATCATAAGCAAAGTGAATGTACGTGACAATTTTGGTACTTGAGCTGCAGAATGCAGGCAAAGCAACAGTGTTTATTCGTTTTGGATTTGTGTAGATACGTAGACCCAACCTCAAAGTGCCTTGATGAAAGCCTTTGTCTTGTTATATTTCATCTATAATAGACCTTTTAGTCAGTATTGCTGAAAACACTATGTATGATACTGGATGTTGCGTGTGTGAATCGAGGTATTGCAGAGATACAACAGAGTGCAAAGGTTTGCATATCCTTAGTACAAGCTGAAGAAATGTATGCCAAACATATAGTCTGCACAGATGGTCCTTTATCAAAGTGATAACGCTGACATACTGAGATGAATAATAAATAATTAAAAATGGAAATGATGCATCGTTTTCCTGAATGTACTAGACATTCCTTATATGCCTAATTCCTTGGAGGCTCACCCCTACCTCAGAGCAGCTTTAAAAAAAAAACTCTAATATTCAACTTTTACTCTGTAGCTCTGGGGAAAAAAAGATCACTGGAAAGTTATCTGTATATCTGCTTTTACTATTTATAGGTCTTGTATGTGTTTGAGTGAAATGGAACATTGTTTATTCTATAAACACCGGTAAATCCCAAATAAAAAATGTGTATTTGCAGCAATGACGAGCATTCATTTGCTGGAAACTGGCTGAAATGAAGATGATGCAGTGTTTTCAAACCAATAATAATACAGAAAAGTGGAAATGTTATAGTTGTAACTTGTTCAGAAATCGATATTTCAATCACAGCTTTCATGTGTCTTGTTCTTTTCCTTCATAAATTAGATTTGGTCCTGTTGATCACCTAATCATTTCCTCATGAAGTAGAATGGGATGTGTCTGTGTTGGAATCCATCAAACACTGGAATGTAGCTGTTGCCTCATATGCAGATATGTTGAGTTTAAGGACATTTGGAGTGATCTCATTTTTTCCAGAGCTGTGAATAGCATTTAACCCTGTCTGATTCGACTTTTCCTTCAGACTGATAAACCTTGCCTACTTTTAATCTTTTCAGGATTTGTTTTGAATATTTATTAAAGGATACAATCTATACGTTGTAGACATGTTGATTTTTGCCCATTTTAAACCATGGTGTCTGCAAACTTTTGCACTCAGCTGTACGTACTGTATGATAGTTTGTGCTGACAGGGGCTTCATACCTAGTTTCATTCTATTCATATTTAAATATGACGTGTGATTCCTATTGCGAGGAGGACAGGTTTTAGATAAACTAGAAGCAGTGTATGAAGCCAATGCCAAATTGCCGTTCTAGGCTTTTGTTTTGGATATGTTCTTGTCCTTTTCTAATAATGCATGGTTGATTAAAACCCTTTAAAAGGAGCAGCAAGTAGCATTTTACATCTTTTTTTCTGGTTATTGTGTTACAACATTTTGCTGACTGCATATACGTTTCACTTTGGATGCTGAGCATTTGTACCGGGAATAATAGTTGACCAAGTTGTTGTCTTACATGATGATGACAATGTATGCATCAGCTGATGTTCAGAGCTGAGACATGAATATAAATTTTAAAAGCAAGCGAGAGACATTAAGGCATCCGCCATTGGGCCGGTTGGGTGGTTCCATTATACTTTATAACGTTTTTTATGGATGTTCCAGATGGAAAAATTCTACTGTTTGCTCCTGATCTTTCAAATGCAAGTTAAATTAAGCAAAAGCCCTATTTATTTAAGATGAGTTTGCTTGAGTATTACTGTTCTCTTTCTACCTTGTGATTGGTTTTAAGAACGAGTGTGCGTTGAAGAGCATTCTGAGCTTGTGTGCATTACTACAGAGATGTTGACGCCTACTGTATATGCTGGTTTTGTCATTCCTGCAGAACATTTCTAATTATTTTTTTTAAGTAGCTAATAAAGAAGTGGGGGAAATCAAATTTTGTGTCTTGTACCTGGACTGGTGCTATGATAGGTGTGGTGACAGCACTATACCACTAGGTGGAGCCAGGATGTTTGATTTTATTTGAATTTTTTATTTTTATTTTTGTTGTAGCATCACGGAGGAGACTACGTAAACTGCTTTCTATTTGACGTTTCTAATTTATAGTTAATTCATACCTTGTTCTATAAATATGGACTCCCCCAGCTCCTCCTGACTACTTATGGCCCGGTCCACAGTGCAGGGTGGAAAGTAGAAAGGAAAAAAAAAATTCTTTCTGTCTTGTCTATGTAATCTATCCTACCTATGTATATCAACTGTATTTACACATTATATGCAAGGTCAACTTAAGAATAACGAAGCTATTGAATTACTATTAACATTAGTAAAGTACCTGGTTTGGATACGTGAGCAGCCTCTTAGAATAAATTTGCTCCAGTACAACCAATCACGCTCCAGGTTAAACACCACCTTTGTTGGTCCCAACATGCCATCAGTTGTAGAGATTTGATGACTTCAAAATAAAACAGGCTGTTCCTTGAGATTCCACTATTAGTAGTGCATGGAAACAATAGAACTTATTGTGCCATATGTCAAACCTGGAAATGGGTAGGTAATATGCAAATAAAACCGGAAAAGTACATGTTATTGGGTATTGAGGCTATAAGACAACAGTAGTGACACCCCCAGTGAACAGTGCTGAGTGTACTGTGTTTAGAAACTTACGGTTTTCTTCCGAAAGTCACCTTTCCAGATAATATTCCAGCATCAACTCACTGACCAGTGCAGATTCATGATTCCCTGCTGAATATCACCTGCATGATTCTTCTCTTATTTCCCACTGCGAACTTTTTTCTTCTGTTTAGGTGGTACTGCTGGTTTTCATTTAGTTTCATTTTCTTACATCAAACTTGAAGAGAAAATGAATACTCGCTCTGTGCTAGACAACTCAAAATGGGTAAGTGGTTCTGACAATTGCAGTAAGGCACAATGTGTACTTAAAATACATTTTAATGGGGATATAAGACAAAAGTTCTGTTCTTTGCATGCATTATCAGCTAACGTCTGTTTTCCCTCCATTCATTTTTATTGTTTTCGTCCCTCATAGTATAATATAAAGCAGGTATATTGTATGTACGAAGTAGAGTAATTATAAACTTTTAAGCCAGTTGTTTGTTACTATTACAAAAGGCAATTCCATAAAACTTTGACACAAAATACAAGTTCCGCTGCAGACAGCACACACCATTATTCTTTTTTATGCAGGGAGAATAGTATTGATACTACAGATGCACCAGAAGAAACTCAAAGTAAGTAACCAAAGTCAAACGCTCGGTTTGGCCTAGTTCTCACCTAAAGTAAGAGGGAACTTGCTTCCTGTCCTGCTATCATGTGATCTACTCGATAATTTATTGATTATCCCTTAATTATTCACATACCTTTGTGTGTGAGTGATGGAGGATCATGTGAGTGTAAGAGGATCTGCTTAGGCTTCGTGCTTACGTCCTCTATACAATATATACAATATATTTGTTTCAAAATACGTCAAACTCATACCCTACCTGGTACTTACACCCACTGGCCAATTTATTAGACATACATACTATTGTGGTGTATGTTGGTTGCAAGTTATGACTGTTGACTGTTTTACTATGTATAATGTATGTGATACATTTCTGCTACAGACACTACCATGTCAGCATTACATTTTTAAAGTCTGTGTTGAGAATGGTCCAATCCCCAAATAATATCTAGTCATTATTTGGCCCAGTGGTGGTCCCTTTCCACTGATGAATAGAGTGGAGAAGGCGCTATACCCAAAATAATAACTGGTTAGTTGTGATCCTGTGATGTTCTAATTCCACTGATGAATAGAACAGGGAAGGACTTATTCCCCAAATATTAGCTCATTGGTGAGAGTCCTGTGGTGGTCACTTTCCTCTAATGAATGTAAAAGAAAAGGACCAGTTCCACTGTAAATAACTGGTCAGTGGTGGTCTTGTGGTGGTTCTTTTCCACTGCTGAATAGAGCAGGAAAGGCCCCATTTCCCCCAAATAATAACTGTTTAGTGGTAGTCCACTAGTTAAACTAGTTTCCCTTCATGAATACAGCAGAGAATGACACATCCCCAAACCATAAGGGTATCTTGTTAGAGGTGGCCCTATTGTGGTCGGTTTTCCACTTTTTAATGAAGCAAGGAAGAACCTATCCCCCAAAATTGCTGCTTATTTGTGGTTCTATGGTGGTGCCTTATCCACTGATGTAAAGCGCACCGAAGGAAACATCTTACAAATAATAACTGGTTAGTGGTAGCCCTGTGGTAATACTTATCTGCTGATTAATGAAGCATAGAAGAACCAATGCCTAAAATAATAACTGGTTAGTGATGGTCCCTTTCCACCCACAAATGGAGCAGACAAGAATCCATCCCTCAATAATAACTGGTTAGTGGTGGCCCTAGTCATCTCTGTCCACTGATGCAGGGAACGATGTGCAGTTAATACCTGGTCATTAGTAGAACAAGGTGGTCCCTTTCTACTGGAGAATGGAGAAAAGTAGGGACAAATAATAACTGGTTAGTGCCGGTTGTCCCACTCTACTAATGATGGTGGTCCTTAAACAGATGAATGGCTGGCAAAGTGATTAGCACCATATGCTATACACCCTGTAATGTATACCTACACAATGCTTCTTTATGGTATATATTCCTGATAATACGTCCACTTGGTGTAAGTTCAAGGTAGCTGTACTAAAGAATGCATCAGAATGCATATGAAGATAAATCTGTGGACTTTGACTGGTGTGCAAACAATTTGATGAGCAGCAAAGCAATTTTCAAATAACCATTCAAATTATATGCCATACATTTAGTCCTTCTGAGGATCAATCAGCTCAGATTTGTTCTAAAGGGAATTACTTTAGTTTCGCTCTTAGATTTATCATCATACCTGGGCCACTTAATGTCGATGTGCATACTTCACATTCTATTCGAACTTTGACTCCATGACTTTAGTTCGCTCTTAGATTTAACATCTACGCCGCCCAAGGAGGTTGGTCCTCCCAATGTTTCTTCCTAGAACTAGGGAGTTTTTTCTTGCCACTGTCGCCCAGGCTTGCTCAATTTGGATTGGACTAGTTATAGGAGATAATCTAAACTTGTAAAGTTGCTTTGAGACATGCTTCCATTGTAAAAGCGCATTAAAAAATAATGACCTTGCTTGACTTGCAATGGGCTAACAAATGAAACATATTTGTGAGCTAATAATATTGAAATATCAGGGTTTATTTCATGAAGAGTTGTCCCATAACCGTTATCTAACCAACTCTTACCTTATTCCTGGCCAACCTGGGGGGGGAAATCACCACGACAAGAGAGATGTGTCCACTCAGCTTTTATTTACCTTGTAAGCAAAATAATCCAGACATACACAAACATCCTCATCACAGCTGAACATTCGTGCTATTAGTGTTAATTATCATACCCAAACAAATAATAATAAAATACAATTTTCCAAATGCAGAATAAAAAACATTATGGAAATCATCATGAAAATACCATAACTTTGTGCTGCTTCTCCACTTTTATGATGGCATGACCTCTGGTGATGCAAATTGTCTTCACACATTTCTAAATACATCAAGATGGTTTCATCGTTCCCTAAGAAGTGGTTTCCAGATCAGCTTTTTGGCATGATCAACTGTTTGCTTACCAATTTCTTAGAGTTTCCTCCATCAGTTTTCAACTGTTTGCTAACTGTCATTGCTTGATTATGCCTACCCCTATTTGCTCCGCGTGGCAAATGCATTATCCTGAAAAAATTAACTTCATCATTATTCACTAACGCCTATCTTCTTATATGGAATATGTCCCAAATTTTCAGTATACACCTGTCCATTGACAGTTGCGTAGTGATTGCTAGAACCCGGGGGTATCCATACATACCATAACCAACCCCCCCCCATTCTCTGTTTCGCCTTCTACAGTTTCTTTTTATCCTCAACAGGTGTCCAATATTTGCCTCTAGGATTCTCTTCCGACTTCATCTTTGTCCCATGCACAATGGCGAGCCTTAATCCACAAAGTCACCCGCTTTTCCTCTTCACGTTTATTCTGGATGAGCTCGTGAGACGGCAGCGTGGAGGACCGGATCGACCTCTTGGAACCCCTGTCACACCCTCTCCTGGAAGTGCGTTGTGCGTTAGGGTCGGTTCGTGTCCTCTAGCGGTTTTTCAGGGGGGGATATCGCACACGGACAGTAAGGGAGCAAGAACTATTTCTGATGCATCCGACCACGGTTGTGGCCGTGGCGTGCTCGCGATTGTGTGGTGCAGGGAACCACATATTCCTTTGCTCTCGCCGGGTCACCAGGCTGGGCGTGTGAAACAAGAGGCACACAGGTAAGAAAAGGTGACAGAGCGCCTCTATCCGCTCCCTACCTGCACACTAGCCGAGACGTCTCGTTCGCCTCCCAGGTCAGCACAGCTCATGGAGCGCCGCGCCGCGCAGCCTAGGGCAGAAAGATCCTCTTGCGAGCGGCGGTCGCACACATATGGTGACGCACCGGCCCGCGCACAGCAAGCAGAGGCGCCATCACTCCCTGTCATCTGTCGAAGCGGCCAAACAACAAACAGGAAGAGACACTGCTGCGGTCAACCCGTGCCCCACCCGTGAGAGCGCGCGTCGTACACCCCGACTGAACACGCGCACAGTGTCGATCTGCTCGTGCCCGTGAGAAGTGCGATATACGACCCGCTCACGTGCTCACCAGACACACACACGGAGCCGGCAGAACCACTCATCCTGCCAAACAAAACGAAACACCAAAAAAGGGAACAGAGAGAGCGCATGCAAGGACCACAGCGACAGGTGGGGACAAGATCCCTCTGTTGATCACAGAGTGCGACGAAGCAACACAAACAAGGACAGGCGACAAAACGGAAGCATGCATCGGCCAGGAACACACATGCGAGGGTGCGCCGGGAACCGGTAAACACCCATTCGTGTACCGGAGACCGAACACAGGCCAAAGAAGGGAAAAACGGGGGGGCGTCTGAGTGCGTCCCGAGAAATGAAACCCCGAGCCATAGCTTGTGGGAGGCAGTCGCAGCGACAGCCCGGTCGGCCACACAGCCGGCGCTCTATAACTCAAGCTTTCAACGGCCGGGACAAAGACGACACCAAAAAACGGCGCGAGCTTGTGGCGCAACCCTCCCCAGAAATCAGGACGCCACGCCACCGCGCAAACCACACTGGGGCCGCGCGAGGGTCCCCCCCGAGCGGCGGCCCACCCGGGAGAGACTGCAACAACGGTACACACGCGCTGGCTCAGACAGCAACAACTACAGACCAGTATCAACGGCTGGCGCCTCGCAAAAAGCGGAACGGGCGGGATAACCAGGGGTCAACCTTTTCGTCACCAGAGACCTACAGGACTCACAACCAGTCTGCTTCAAAAGCAGCTCCCTCCAACAAAACTGCACTGGGGCGGGGTCGGAGAACTGCATGCTGCTCGAGGATCCAACTGGCATCGGCTTGTGATTCCGTCTTGACCTCTCGGCGGCCGGTGACGCAGGTGACCAGAAAATTCTCCTGGCGGCCCTCCGTCTTGGGAAGCACATGCTTCTGCCAGCAGGGCTTGCATCCTACCTGGAGGGACGATCTTATCAGGTATCATGGAGATGCTCCGTATTCTGCTCCACGAGCTCTTACAACTGTATTGCCACAAAGGCTCAGTTCTGGACCTCTTCTTTTCTCCTCTACTCCCATTCCTTGGTGGTCTATAACCTCTCATGGCTTTCCTCCTACCTACTGTTATGCTGATGATAACTCGGCTCATTTCTTCTGTTTTCCTCCAACAGATGTGGCAGAGTCTCCACACATCTCTACATGTTTGGAGAGCAGTGCATCGTGGATGTCAGCTCGTCATTTGAAGCCAACCACAGCAAAACAGAAGGCTTTTCATTCCTGCAAGGGGGGCCCCTATATCAAGATCTTGCCATCTCCCATGTGAACTCCTCCATCACACCTTCTGAGAACACAAGAAACCTTGGAGTGATTCTTTGATACCAACGAGCTTCTCGTGCTCATATTTCAAACTGATCCAGTCATGCAGGTACCTTCTCTACAATATCAGGAGGAATCCGACCCTTCCTCTCCAGAAGCCACCCAGGTGGCTGGTTCAGTCTCTTGTGATCACAAAACTAATTACGCACGCTCCTTCTGCCTGGTCCTTCCAATGCGTGCAATCAGATCCCTGCAACTGATTCTGAATGCAAGCGTCCGTCTGGTTTTCAATCTCACACAAGTTTTTCTCATGTCCACCCCATTGCCTTCGTTCACTTCACTGGCTCCCTTAGCTGCCCCCATCAGATACAAAACCTTGACGCTCAACCTACAAAGCCAAAAATGGAACAGCATCATCTTACTTAAAAGGCTCTGATCAACCACGCTCGTACTTTGTACCCTCCGAGACCACGAGCTTTCCCGACTGGATCCTCCACATAAGATTAAAGGAAGACAAGCTCAAGACTCTCTCCTCCTGGCACCCAGGTGGTGGAAAGACTCACTGGATTCCCGAATGGCTGAGTCCTCTTGCTTCTTCAAGAGCGACTAAGGACTCCCCTATTCACCCAGCACTTAAGTGATAAAACTGCAAAAAAACTGCATATCCTCCTTTAAAACAAAAAAATTTAATAATAATATAAAAAAATAAATAAATCATTTAAAAACATTCTCTACGCCAGGTACGAGTAGATTGTAGTTGGATTGTGTACTTGAGCTATTGCTTACTTGTACTAATATGAGGTTCTGTCTCCTAGGAAGATTACAAAGCACTTCTGTAAGTCGCTCTGGATAAGGGCGTCTGCTAAATGCTGTAAATGTAAATGTAAATGATAATCTCCCTCGATCTGGGGCCCCATGCAAGATCTCATCCCGTGGGGTCAAAATGATCATGAGAACGATGAGCAAAAATCCCAGAACTACACGGAGGAACCTGATGAATGACCTGCAGAGAGCTGGGACCAAAGTAACACAGGCTACCATCAGTAACACACTACACTGAGAGGGACTCAGATCCTGCAGTGCCAGGCGTGTCCCCCTGCTTAAGCCAATACTGTTACGGGGGTTCGCCAGGATGGTAAAAGGCGAACCCTAAAAGAAAAGGGTATTAGGACCCAAATGCAGTTAGCTCCAGATGGTATTAATGAACTGAAATAATAATGAATAAACATAAAAGAGAAAGTACCCAAATAACGAACGCTGTGCCAGCGATGGCACAGCGTGGAATCGAACTGGATCGCTGACGCCAGAGTCCGTGACTTTATCCACGGGTCTACCGAGAGACTCACGTGACGTGAATGCAAAACGGGGGTTTAACCCGAACAGAAAAGCTCCGCGTAGCGCGAGCTTTAAAATAATGAAAAAAGTTTAAACACGATCACCAGGAACTGTGCATTTACCAAAAGGGAAAGTGAGGCGAACGTGTTAGAAATCTGCTCCGAGGGGGAAAAAGGGAGGGAGGGAGCAATCTCTCTCTCTCTCTCTCTCTCTCTCAGTGTGAGTTACAGGCACCCGCATACGCGAAGCGAGTCACGGTTCTACGCATGCGTGCGCGAGGTAGGGGCTACAGCGGGCGCAGAGCTGGCCACCGTACCGAGCATGCGCAGCACGACATCGGATGCGAAAATGGAACGAGGCTGTGGAGCAGCGAAACGTTCCCTTCAAATTCAGTACGGAACGGGGCTGAGGAGCAGCGAGGCGTTCCCTTTTAAATACAGCGTGGGCGGTGGCAACGGCCTCCCGCACAAAGCGCAAAGAAAAATACTTAAAATAAAGAAGTGGGCTCGGCAAGGGGATAAGAGGGAGGTGCTCCAACTGCCGCAGCAGCGAGTCTAAAGCCCCGGAGGGCGCCGGCGAGCCGTGATACAGCATAGGGGACGCAAAGAGCGGTTCCTGACCCTACTCTACCGTCTAATACCCTAGCGGTTACCATCCGGCTTCCTAGCCGTACAATTACTATTTTTCTTCAAAAAAAACAGTTACCATTATCCCTAACATGCCGATTACCGGCGAGCGTCCGCTGCAGCACGTCTGAGCCGGATGAGGGCTCCGATGGGCAATGGTACCCCCATCACGGTGGATGGTGCGACACCGACTGAACTCAGGACGCACCTTATATACCTGAGTCAGTGGGTGTTGCCCATAAAGCAAACGAGCAGCTTAATGAGATCTGCACGTGATAATAATAACGTGATCGCACAGCCTTCGTCATGCATGTGCGATCGTGCTGACTGTCAGGGTCTCAACCTGAGGAAAGAAAACCAACGCTACCCCCTAGCGTCGGAAAAGCAGGTGAGCCCCCGTACAAATACATGTCCAGGCTCGTCTGAAGTTTGCCAGAGAGCATATGGATAATCCAGAAGAAGACTGGGAGAATATAATGTGGTCAGATTAAACCAAAATAGAACTTTTTGGGAAAACCTCAACTGAAGGAAGAAGAATTCTGAGTTGCATCCCAAGAACACCATACCTACTGTGAAATGGGTGGAAACTCGTGCTTTGGGGCTGTTTTTTGCAGAGGGACAGGACGACTGATCCGTGTTTTAAGGTAAGAATGAAATGGCCATGTATCGTGAGATTTTAATCCAAAACCTCCTCCATCAGGGAGCACTGAAGATGGAACCTTGGCTGGGTCGTCCAGCATGACCAATGATCCCAAACACACCGCTCGGGCAACAAAGGAGTGGCTCCGTAAAAAGCATTTCAAGGTCCTGGAGTGGCCTAGCCAGTCTCCACACCTCAACCCTATAGAACATTTGTAAAGTCCGTGTTGCCCAGCGACAGCCCCAAAACATCACTGCTCTAGAGGAGATCTGCATGGAGGAATGGGCCAAAATACCAGCTACAGTGTGTGCAAACCTGGTGAAGACTTACAGGAAACTTCTGACCTCTGTCATTGCCAACAAAGGTTATGTTACAAAATATTGAGTTGAACTGTTGTTATTGACAAAATACTTATTTTCAACCATAATTTACAATTAAATTCTTTAAAATTCTTACAATGTGATTTCCTGGATTTTTTTTCTTCATTTTGTCTCTCATAGTTGAAGTGTACCTATGATGAAAATTACAGACCTCTCTCAAATGTCTAAGTAGGAGAACTTGCACAATCAGTGGCTGATTAAATACTTTTTTGTCCCACTGTACATCCCCTTTCATTCAGGCAATTTTTTACAGTTATGTCACAAACATTGACATCTGTTCCAACCCATTTGTTTTTCTTGTGCATTTTCTATTTTCTAGGCATCTTGCTTTGAGATTTGATATCTCCATTGGTCTACTTTTATGTTTTTCTAATACCCTTTCCATTTTGTTTATACTTGCACAAAATTTTGGACACAACCAACTGGGAACAACGTTGGATTTCCTTAAAGAAGTAGTTTTATCATCCTTTCCATTGCTTCAGTTGAATACTCTCTTGTTGGAGCCATGCTTTCTTTCTTTTAAGCCAAGTCCAACAGCTTGTTATGGTTTGTAAGCACGCCCTTTTAACCGCAGATTAATCTGCATATTTAGACTTGGGCTGCTATTTATTTTATAAATGTAAATTAGAAGGTGATTCCCTATTTTTTGCAGAATATTAAGTAATTCCGCTATTTTCCCTCTATCTGAGAAAAATGTGCCATCAATTAAAATTATTTCATTTGTTTGAGATATGCTTCACAAAGCCATGTTCAACTATTAAACAAACATAGTTTTGAGTCATAACTGTGATTTGTTTAGTCGCTAAGTAAAAAAGCTGGGTGAGCATCCTATAAATGTGGTGATTCTATCATTTCTGCCAGCATTTTTTTTAAAAGCGACTTTAAAATGTTCACCATTTGTCCCGATTAATTTACAAGAACCACACAATCTACTCCCAAACAAAGCTTAATCAGGAGTCACAAACCCACTCCACAAGTTTTCAGCACCAGGACTTAGGTGTCAGCTTCTCACCGTATGCTTTTGTGCCACAGGTCAAAGCATGGCACAGCATGTAGTCGTACATATTTCTGCCCACCAGAGGCGCACTCGAGGCAGCCATAGACGGTCTCACGCCGCTGATGGCTCATGCTGCACAGTGCACACAGCCCTTTGGGGATGTTATGGTTGAGCAGGTTGACTCGAGTATGTTTGTCTTCATGCGGGTAGGACATGGACAAGTCAGTCATGCTGGCTGCTTTTTCGTAGTAATCTGCCACGTCGTCCATATACATGTCCGAGTGGGTGAGTTCCTCAAACGTTCTGTCATCTATGGGGAAGAAGGCATATTTTAAGTGGAGCAAATATTAACTGTTAATATAATTGAAAATGAATCTTAGCTGAACAATGTAATATAGGTGATGCAGCGGTTAAGTTACTGGACTATTGACCAGGAGGTTCAGGATTCAAGCTTCCACTGGTGCATCCTTAACCCACAATTGCTGGTGTTGTATTCGTTAAGATTATCAGCCTAAAGTCACTCTAGATAAGGGCTTTTGCTAAATGTTTTAAAATGTAATATTCTGATATTTTAATACCCTCTGTAATACCCTTGTTTACTTAAAGGATGAAAATCACAACAATTGAGACCACCTTATTTATTTGTTTGATAAGTGCTGTGCAGTTTTCAGGCCTTTATTAATGTTGCTCTAAGTTCTTTTGAGTTGGTTAAGAATTAACCTCCAAGCTCAGTACAAGTAAGCACCATTTAGTAACCATCTGTTCAACGACTGCTCGCTTAAAGTTATAATAAATTGTAACATTGTTATATCTGTCTTTTAACTCCGGACACAGTGCCCATAAACAGACTCAAAATGGCAAATACACTGTACACAATGCCGGACATATGATATTACAGTATTCAGTACTGTACTGAACTCTACTCGATATTTGCTCTATATTTTACATGATAATTATTATAGTTTCTTATGTTAATTGCTTGTTTATGTACTGGCAGCATTTTATTACCGCATTGTTTTGTTGCACTCTAGTACAGTGTGTTTCCCTTTTCTGCCCAGCTGGTCAACTCAATAGCCAATCAACATGCAGGCATGCAGAGGTGAGTTATTCTTATCGGACGTGTGCTTGTTTGCTCATATTTGGATCAGAGACTGTTCCAACTCTGATGTGTATAGAGACTTTTGTGTAGGATTTTCTACTTATTTGTAACAAGCAGTAAATGGCATTTGTAAGTGTATGCGCCTGTCCTGTTGTAAGTAGTACTCCTGTTTAAAACTACCTGTATATTCGATCTAAACTGTAAATATATTAACTGGTTCATTTTTGATTTTGCTTGTTGAGTCTCTGTTTCATCTGGCTGAGCTTCCGTGTTGTTCGTAATACTGTCCATTTTCTTTTTTTGATTACTTCAAACAACATAAGTATCAGTCGTGTCAATCACTCATCAATCACTCGTGTTTTCAGTGCTATCTCTGACATGTTTTCATATCATTTGCATGCAGGTCTCTTGTGAAAATACCCTTTATATTTACATTACAATAGCCTAAAAAAAAAAAGTTACTATGGTAATATCTGGTCAGTGACCATTTCGTTTAATGATGTGTTTCGCAGAATGTTAAAACCTGTAGTCATAAAATGATTGCCATAATCAGTCATAATAATACAGAATCCAAAATGAGGTGTGAAAGTACAGCTGTTGTTTTAACAAACCGGCAACCAGTGTTGGCATGAATGGATTTGGTTCTAGCCAAGAAAAAGACTAGAAAATCATTGTGTTGGTAGAAGAAGCATATTCAAAATACGAAATTGCTGTTACAGTTTGGTACAGTCAGAGAAGGTACTGGACTATGGACCAGAAAGTCCAGGGTTCAAATCCCACCTCTGCCAAGCTGCCACTGTTGGGTCCTTAACCCACAATTGCTTGGATTGTAAGATTGTACCAATTGTAAGTCGCTCTGGATAAGGGCGTCTGCTAAATGCTGTAAATGTAATGTATATGTAGAAATGTGAGTGACATCCTGAAGAAACACTGAGTCACTGAAGAAAAAAAAGACTCCTGGCAGAAGGAACATGGTCACTACAAACATGGAGGCATTACATATTGACTCTGAAGGGAGGAAAAACAAACCTTAAGACAACATGCCATATTTAATCTTTAATGTAGAATGGTGACATTAATCATCGTAGACTTACTGAGTCATTGATTGAGACAAGTTCATGTAATAAAAATTGTATGTAATATCCAGCAACCGCCTCCAGAGTGAAACCTCATGCAGCTAGATTTCATCATAACAGACATGCAGACATATCCATCACTATCTGTAACAGGAAGAGATAATGTTACCTGCTCTGAATGGGTTCCCATAAATAATCCCTGATAGAAACCGTCTGAGTCTGCCGACTGAAAACCTGCCGATAAAGCCCCCAAGCTGCTCGCGGATCTGTTCCCTCTCAAAGCCTCCTACTGATTCAGGCGCCACACATATATCTGTCCAGAGCAGTGAAAGTAAGTGACATGTCAGGTGAGAAACAGAACCTGATATAGTTAGCAATATATACTCATTGACAAAATAATAACTCACTCCAGATAGAAATGTTGGATTGCTGCAAAACTCGGCATGCATTTCTGTCTCAGAAGATATATAAATGATCACAGGTGTGGCCTGATTAGACACTTGGTCTTGCCACAAGAAGGCTTAAAATTGCTTCCCCTACTGCCCTATAAAAAGGCTCTCAGAGGCTACTTTTGTACCTCGATCTGGTGAGAGATCGTCAGATTCACAGACTTTGAGAGGGGGTGCATCATTGGATTGAGAGAGGCAGGGTGGTGTTTTCAACTAATTGCCCACCATCTAGGCCATTCTGAGCTATGTGTAGGAGGTGTTGGGAGCAGTAGCTCTGTGAGGGCAAGCACACATGGCGAACAGGCGCCGGATGCCCCAGAGAGAAAAGAGAGGACAGTTTAAACCGCCGATCTCCAACAGTTTTGTAATGTTTTATGAAGGTGGCATCTTCACTACACACCCCTGTCTCTGTTTGAACTATTTCCAGGCCCTTAACTGAGGGAAATTTGCTGTCATGGTACCCATTATGTGTCTTGCATTTGTCAGCCAGGCACCATCACTTTCATTTGCATTGGTGTTGTGAACAAGAAACCTGGAATGCTATGGACTGGAACTGTATCATATTTAGTGACAAATCCATGCTCAAACTGGGATATGACAACGGTTGTGTTTGAGTATGGAAGCCTCATGGTGAGCGCTTCAATCATGTCTTTGCTGAGGAGTGACACATTGTCCCAACTGCTGGTGTGATGAGCTTGGGAGCCATCGCATACGACAGTCGGTCGCCCCTAGCAGTGACCCAAGGGACACTAACAACTCCAGGATATGTGCAGGAATCCTGCAGCCACGTGTGTTGCCTCTCATGGCACGGCTTCCAACTGGCATTTTTCAGCAGGAATGCTTTCTCAGGAATGTCTCCATCAGATTGTAACACTTCCTTGGCCTGCCTGATTGCAAGATTTATCACTAATCAAACATTTATGGGACCATCTGGGATGCCAGCTTTGGCAAACTACGAGTGTGCAGGATCTACAGGCCCAGCTGCAACATCTATGGGCATATGTTCAACAGGATACCCAACCATATCTTATTGTGTATCCAGGCTAGAGGTGGCCCAACAGGGTAGTAGAGCCTCCCTTAAATTTTACAGTTTTCCCAAACAAGCATATCCTTTTGCTCTGATATTGTAATCACTTACATATTTCATCAATAGATTCACACACATAAATTGTCATTCGATCCCAACAACTCCTTATTTTTTGTTAATGAGTGTACAAGAATTTAACTAAAGAAAACAAGATGATCAAACATTTATCAAGCATACATACCTAGACGTCCATCAAGCCTCACGTAAAGGTCAAATATGCTGAAGGCTATGGTGGTGTGAGCTGGAATAACTATGGCTTTGTCACGACCTCTTGGGTTGTGGCCATCATCTATGTGAAACTGTAAGATATATGTGTACATATGTGTGTGGCCTTGATTAATAGTGTACACCAATGAGCCAAAATATTCTGACCACCTGTTTTATTGACAAAATGGTATTTCAGTATGTGGCACATGTCCACGGCTTACACTTGAAAATCCAAACCCAGGGTTTTCCAGCAGAACATTTGCTAGAATATCACACTCCCTCTTCCTCTAGTTCCATCACTTTTGCAGGTAAACGGAGTGCACTTACCTGACCGTCCACTTGACGTAAGAGACAATGTGACTCATTGGACCAGACATCCTTCTTCCATTGGTCCAAAGTCCACTTGTGACACTTGCATTCCCATTGTATTCGCTTTCAACAGTGCACAGGGGTTAACAAAGATAGCACCAGTTTGCGGTTACACAACCCTACACTCAGCAGGATGCACTGTTGTTACACATTGCTCTTGTAAACAGCATCCTGTAACCAGCGGTTCTGACCAGACAGAACAGCCTTACTTGCCCTTGTGCATCAATAAGCCTAGGGCTCCCATCACCCTGGTTCTGGTTTATAGTTTGTCCCCACTGTTGGTAGGTACTCACCACTGTGGAACTTAATCACCTCACAAATCTCGCCGTTTTAGAAATTCTCCAATCCTGTCATCTGGCATAAAGGGTGTGGTTCTTGTAAAAGTCATTCAGATCTTTACGCCCGCCAGTTTCCTTCGCATTCAACACCACAACTATGAGAACTGACTATGCACTAATATACAATACTGTGCATGTCTTAAGCCACTATTCAATTAGTTGTGTTAGCAATGGCATAATGGCCATACATAACATAATGTCAATGACTGGACCCACAAATTTCAAACTTGGATTCGTCACTTCATTATACTCTTCCACTGATCTTCATTCCAATCTTTGTGAGCTTTAGCACATTTTAACCTTTTCACCCTGTTCTCTTTCTAAAATGTTGTTGGCTGCTACCATTCCAAAAAGACCATTCATGCTTACTTGGACTGTAGAGGGGTAAACTTGTCATGAAGCTGCCAGATGCTGCTATTGCTCAAGTGTAAGGGGAGGTTGCACTAAATGCTTGCCACTGTAGCCCATAGAAGCATTTTTTTCAGTTTTTTTTAGCACTGCATACATATTTCCTATATTTGTTGGTTGTATTCTAATAAATAGAACTGATAAATAATTATATATGGTACATTATACAATTGCTATAACAATGGTATATCTAATATAATGGAGGCCTTAGGCTTCGACATGTACCATTGTAATGATAATTCATTATTCAGTTTGTGAGTGGTCATAATGTTTTGACTCATTGCTGTTTGCTACAATACATACATTTGATATACATATTTTAAAGTTTGTTTGCACATTTACCCTCATGGTTGCTCCACGCACACCAGCATGTACAGTAAGAGAACACTGTCGCGTGGTGCGAATGCTTTCCATAACCACACAAAGTACGGTCCGCCCACTGTCCTTTGACTGACGAACTAGGCAGTGATCCAGGTCTACTTTCCTGAAGAAAGAGAAGACACCAGTGTATAGATACATACAAATGGATACATTCACAGTCACTAGCCATTTCATCAGCCATAGCTACCATACTGAGCCTGCATGGTGACAAATTAAGGGAAACCCAACATAAAATGACTTGGAAATAGCTTTAGAGTGCCTTTGTATAAAGTCTGTGGGATTTCCTTGGGGATTTAACTTTTTCCAAAAGATATGTTCTCAGTTGGTGTTTGAATGGTGGTGGAATCTCGATCCAAAATCTCCCATAGGTATTCAACTTGGTTGAGATCAGG
>JAJAGP010006458.1:0-21455 GCA_025084515.1 Ancistrus triradiatus | reverse complement strand
CATATTTAATATACATGCATTTGTTTCTTACATTACAGAAACTTAGAAACACACCCAGCATGAGGGAAATTATTTAGTTTTGTATTTGTCCTTTTTTGGAAACTGGTCACATCAAAAACATGCATGCCTTCCATATTTAAGTTTTTTGTTAAACTTCAGTTGTCGTGAAAGCATAGTCTCATTTTCCTCTAGTAACAGAGTGTACATAAAACGATAATTGCCCTTTTGTCAGCACACTGCTAGGGTTCCTTTCAAAGAGGAGATGTTTATGAGCACAAGGGACAGAGTGGACCAACAGGTTTAAAAAGACTGGTGCTTCCTGCATCACCAGTTTTATAAAGCAGTGATTGAAAACAACACACACACACACACACACACACACACACACACACACACACACACACACACACACACACACACACACACACACACACACACACACAAAAACACCTCATGGTGATGTAACATTCCCCAGTAATTTAAATTCACAAACTGAACTCCAGGCGAAATGACGTGCCAACATTCAGTTTCATTATAAAAAGTAAAAAACATATTGCATTTATCACAACAAAAACATTTCTAATAATGTTTTCTTTTGACAAAGGTCAAAGTAATAATTACAGTATTACTTCAGAAGTAACAGACGAATTTCTTAAATATGTATATATACAGTTTACAACCCCAAACCAGAAAAAGTTGGGACGGTATGGAAAATGCAAATATATAAAGAAAACACAGTGCAGACAGTATGAACCCAGGATATTTAATGTTTTGTCTGATCAATTTCATTTCATTTGTTTATAAACATCCTTTCCTGCATTTCAGGCCTGCAACACAATAAAAAAAACTTGTGTCAGGGGCAAATTAGGGCTAGTAATGAGGTAAAAAACTACATTTATGATGTCAACAAGTGATTAAAATCATGATTTGGTATAAAATCCACAAAAGGCTGAGTCTTTGAGGAGTGAAGATTGGTTAACAAATGTGTGAGAAAATTACTGAAATGTTTAAAAACAATGCTCCTCAAAGACCGGAAGGGATTGATGTATTTCAGTCTTAACTTTTTTCTGATTTGACTTGTTTTGCATTGTCTTGTTGATAATTGCATGGTTGTCCCTGGATCAGATGTCATCTTGAAGGCAGCTTATGTTGCTCTAAGATCTCAGTCAACTTTTCTGGATTAATGTATTTTCCTGCATCTCAGAACTGAAAATGACCTTTGCCAAAGGCACTGACCCAACCTGATACCATGACAGACCCTGGCTTTTGGACTTGTAGCTGATAATAGTCTGGATGGTCTTTTTCTTCTTTGATCTGGAACATATAGCCTGCAGTTCTTCCAAAAACATATCTGGAATACTGATTGGTCTGACCACAATACACGTTTCAAATGTGTGATGGTCCATCCCAGATGCCTTTGAGTCCAGATAAGTCAATGCCACTTTTGGACATGGTTAAAATAAGGCTTCTTTTTTGCACAGTAATGTTTCAAGTGGCATTTGTTAATGTAACTCCATATCGTAGAGCTTGATAAAGATTTTCACAAGTAATCCCTTGCCCATGTGGTTCTATAAGCTATTGATTAATGCCGGTTCTTGATGCAGTGCCTGAGAGATCGTGACATCACCCCTCTTCAGTTTAGGCTTTTGTCCTTGCCCTTTATGTGGTGAAATTTTCCCAGATTACTTAATTTTTAATGATATTATGCACTGTAGAGGGAGAAATATGTAAATCCCTTCCAATATTTCTTTGAGGAACATTGGTTTTAAACATTTCAATAATTTTCTCACACATTTGCTGACAAACTGGAGATCCTCTGCACATCTTTACTCGGCTTTTTGTGGATACTGCTTTTGTATCAAATCGTGATTATAATTATCTGTTGTTGTTTTTTTACATCACTAGCCCCAAATGTCCTGCCCCAACTTTTTTTTGGAAAGTGTTGCAGGCCTGAAATGCAGGAATGGATATTTATTAAAAAACAAAATTAAGTTGACCAGACAAAACATAAAATATCTTGAGTTCATATTGTTTGCAATGAAATAAAAGTCAAAGTAAATTTGAAGAACACTGCATTTTTTTTAATCGCATTTTCCATACCGTCACAACTTTTTCTGATTTTGGGATATATATGTCTGTGTGTGTACTCACCAGCCAATTTTAGGTGCACATTTCCTGTAACAGGTTGGACCACCTTTTGCCTTCAGTCTTAATTCATGATGGCATTGATTCAGCAAGGTGCTGGCATTGATTCAAACAACATTCCTCAGAGATTTTGTTCCATATTGACATTATAGCATTACGCATTTGCTGGTGACTTGTCGGCTGCACATCTATGATGCAAATCTCCCGTTCCAGCACGTAACAAAAGGTGCTCTATTGGATTGAGCTGTGGTGATTGTGGAGGCCATTTGAGTAAAGCAAACTCATTGTCATGTTCAAGAACCCCTTTGAGATGATTTGAGATTTTTGACATGGCATGTTTGCATTTTCAGATGGAAATATCCATCAGAAGATGGAAGCACTGTGGTCATAAAAGGATGGACATGGTCAGCAATAGTACTCTGGTATTCTGTGACATTTAAACGACCCCAAAGGAACCCCAAAGTGTCCCAAGAAAATATCCCTCACACCATTACACCACCAGCAGCCTGAATCTTTGGGATAAGGTCAGTTGTCTGCTCTTAGCTGACAGGAGTGGAACCTGGTGTGGTCTTCTGCTGCTGTAGCCTATCTGCTTCAAGCTTCAACATGTTGAATGTTACAGTGGCCTTTCTATCAGCTCGAAACAGTCTGGCCATTCTCATCTGACCTCTGGCATCAACAATACATTTCCGTCCAGAGAACTGCCACACACAGGATATTTTTTCTTTTTCAGACCATTCTCTGTAAATCCTAGAGATGGCTGTGTGTGAAAATCCCAGTAGATCAGCAGTTTCTGATACTCAGACACGCCGGTCTAGAACCAGCAACCATTCCACATTGAAAGTCACTTAAGTCGCCTTTCTTTCTTGCTTTGAACCTCAGAAAGTCTATACATCAAGTCTGATATACACTGCTCAAAAAATATTTTTTTGAGCAGTATATAAGACTGAGGTTGAGGTTCAAGTAGAAACTCAACCTCAGTGTTATATATCACACACCGGCCAGTATATTAGGTACACCTGCTTGTTAACACAAATGTGCTATCTTTTGTCTAGGGTTAAAGTGTACATTACAAAATGTTGCACACTTAATGCAGTACTTACATAAACTGATCATAAAATGTTTATATTATGTAATATACAATTTTCGTTTTTTATAAATTAATCAGTAATTTCTCAGTGTTTCTATTCTGCTAAATTGCATTTTTATTTAAAAAAGACCAGTGAGGACTAATAAGGAGGTCACATCACAGTCTGGCACACTGAGACACATTTCCAGTGAGTTAATGTGTTCCAAGGAAATAGCTCAAAGCTCAGCACGTGATCTTTCTATCACTATCTGTAAAATTTATCTAACCACTTCTTTCGAAAAATGAGGTCACAAGTTCACTTAAACAAGATCCCTAGCCTTGTATTATATAGGTTTGCATGGCAGGAGAGGTAGGTAAACATCTACTAGAATTTTGAATAGGTAGATAGCAAGGGTATTATCAGGACTTGATTAAGCTTTTGCACAAATCCAATTGATTTTGTTTACAGTGTTCAGTGTCTGATTTTATTACAATGCCAGTTGGACCCTGTATGAGTGTTCGTGACAATGTGGTAATAAGGCACCCTCAGCAGGCTTAACAGATGAATGTGTTCTTTACTCCCACTATCTTATCAGACTGTCACTATGGCTGCATATAGGATTAACAAATGCACTGTGATATTTTTGCAATTTTGATGAATAATTGCACTACATATTGATAGCAGAAAAAATATGCAACGGCTTGCACAAATCCGAGGGAAACCTTTTTATTGTGGACACAACTGAGTGGAAATTTTCATTGTTTTAGTTTGAGAGTAATGTTGAAAGTACAGTCCGTGTACAATATATGGACAATGTGAGAGGCTGAGAGTGGGACTAAATGCATATGTGTCTTTTAGTGAGAAGTTCCTATTTTCCTTTTAAAGATTCTTACACTGTATAAGCTTCCAAATAACAGAAAATATGGTAAACACACCCACACAGAAAAACCATTTGAAACAACTGTAAGCAGAAGGACACTGCAAAATTGAGTTAAAACACGCATGTAAAATGGAAGCCACCTTTCCAAAGTCTACATAGAGTAAACAAACCACTGACGTAATCTTGACATTTCAAATAAATTTTTTTTTAAAACCTTGTTAAAACTCCCAACTCAGTGCCTCCTCCCCTGACCACCAACACACAAACAAACACAAAATCAAATCAGTAACACATTAAGTCAATAACTTAAACCATGATTTATTTAGTTTTTTGTAATACAGAATATAAGGCCACAAACATAACTGACAGGACACAGGTTGTGGATAGCACAGAAATAATATCAATTGGAAAAATGAAAATGTAAGACTCTTTAGATGCTTTGTGTAAATGGTGTTGTAAATCAGGGACAATAACAACTCTGCTGATCTACCACACTTTGTTTCTGCTGAGCTTTAGTAACACAGTAGTACATTGCACCAGTGCTACATTATGCATGTGGTTATGTTGTCAAAGCATCTGCCTTAAAACAAATGAGCAAACATGACAGAGAGGATTTATTTTCTGTTAGTATAACTACAGAGTGAGAGAGTGTTTAACCCTACTGTGTTGAGAGATTTGCAAAAAAAAGTTAGTACTGCTGGATCAGTAAATAACCGCCATGAAGGATGCCGATGTTCTAGAGAACCCTCAAAATTTGAAGAAGTACAGAATCACCCACAGTGGTGTTAGTAACATACATGTATTGTATGTAGTATCGGTTATGTTTGCTGTTTTTGTTACAGCATACGGTAGAATGTTCAGTAAAGATATTATCATTGCAAAAAGGCAGTAGTCCAGCATTCAGGGCCTAATGCTTACCAAGTACCATGCACTACTTTTCAAACAGATGCATTAGTAGCATTCAGAGAGGATGTCTTTATTCTACAGAATGAGTAAGTACCGTCTGAAAATGGATTAGCCAAATCAAAGTGGACGCCTATTCATTCTCTTGAGCACAACATTCGAATAAATTAAAATAAATACGAGACCATATGATACAATATGAAAAAATAAATATCAAAGCAGAATTCACATTCATTGGGGCTAATATGTTACAAACCCTCACATTGTGTAGAATAAGCAGAATACTGACAGGTACAACACACATACACACACAAACAAACAAACAAACAAAACCAAACTGAGAAATGCAACATAATGCAGTTTATCTCATAATAGTGTAGTTTGTCTTTGTGTATATATTTGTAGTTCATTATTTGTATTTGCTTACATTATACAGCTCCTCACAGCACAAAAGCAAACATGAGCTATATTCATCTGTATCTAGGAATATGTTTTAAAACACAGTGTGAAAGACTGTATAATACATTGTCAATAACAATATCAATTGTGAATTATACACAAATAATCAACTGCGGGGACTACAAATGGCATTCCACATCTATCCGTCTGTCTATCTATCTATCTATCTATCTATCTATCTATCTATCTATCTACCTATCTATTCTATCTTCTATCACACTATCTATCACACTATCTATCACACTATCTATCTATCACACTATCTATCACACTATCTATCAGGTCTGTTTAACTAGCTAGCCATATCTATCTATCCTATCTATCTATCTATCTATCTATCTACTATATCTATCTATCTATCTATCTATCTATCTGTCTGTCTATTTAGTTAACAAGACAACAGTATAGCATGCCATGCCATGCAGATAAACAGCATGATGCTGACAAATAACAAATGTGATTTTTAGCTCCATTCATGTGTTTCACATCCATGTCTATGACACCACTTACTGTACTGTACAATTAACTATTACCAGCATGAAGATTCTCTAAGTGTATCATCACGTGCCAGTTTACTGCAATACATTTGATAGGTCAGCCACAGCAGCATGCATGATGTATAAGGGTGTCCACTGTCCATTTATCATTGCACTGACCATCTATACACTCTTGTCATTACTCTCAGTTGGAATTCATGATACCAGATTTGTAACTGCATCACCACAAAGCAGCATGCAACAAAGAGCAGCTCTACACCTCTAAAACACATACATGCAGTCTATCATCTACTGAGCCAGAAGACTTTTACAGCCACAGTGAAGAACAAGAAGCCATGCAGAAGACCACAGCGGGGAGCACGTTTTTACAGCCTACTCATAACTGATTGCAGTTATTTACCAGCAGGAAAAAGACAGAGCTGCTTAATGTGAGCAGGAGTGTGTAGGTTTTGTATGTGTGTGGTTGTGTGAGTGAACTGAGATAAACTGCATTAAGATTTCCAAATATTTCCTAGAAAATATACACTGTAAATACCATTTTGAAGAGGTGATCTTATCTATATGTTTTAGAGAAAATGTTTATCTGTCTATGTATAGAAAATGTTTTGTGTTATTGTGACAAAGAAGAAGAAAGACAAAGAAAATGCAACAGGAAATCATTGCACAGAGAGGTAATAACCAAAAAACATACTAAGGTGTTATGTTATTTAATATGACACTGTTTGGATAAGTGGTCTAGTCCAAAGTAAAGACAAGTCACCGGGAGGAGAGATGTAAATGTATGCTTGTGTAGGTGTCTATCTGCACATGTCCATATATATTTAGATGTGAGAACATATGTGAGAAGTCCATTTACACATACCATCTGGCTCTAATAACCATACATTTGCAAAACCAAAAATAGAACATAATGAAATAAAAAGATGACCCAACTGCCCTCCCCTTTCCCAGATAAGCCCTCCAAACCTGACTAAGACTGTTCACTTCTTATTCTTCAACTGATTGGCCAGCCAGTCAAGACCCTCATACAAGCCATCCCCACTGGTTGCACAAGTGGCTTGGATGTACCAGTTGCGGTGACGCAGTGAGTGGAGGCCCAGTTTATCTGTGATCTCAGCAGCGTTCATTGCATTAGGCAGGTCCTGAGATCACAAGAGACAACCGTTAAGGGAATGTTAGTATAATTAAAGATGCAAGTACTGAGTGTAATCAGATACACTTTGTCCTCGAAAGGGATAACAGATGGGAAGCAGGATGTGAGAAAAGCGAGAAACATGTAACACACCTGTTTGTTGGCGAAAACAAGGAGAACAGCATCACGCAGCTCATCCTCTGCCAACATCCTCATCAGTTCCTCTCTGGCTTCATTCACTCGTTCTCGATCATTACTGTCCACCACAAAGATCAGACCTGCAAAGTAGGCCAAGAGGAGTGTTAAACTGGGTAATGAAATTGTAAATGTGTCTCTTTAGGATTGATGGGCTACCTTGTGTATTTTGGAAGTAGTGTCTCCAGAGAGGTCGGATTTTATCCTGACCACCCACATCCCAAACAGTAAAACTGATGTTCTTATACTCCACTGTCTCCACATTAAAGCCTGGAAGGAAGCAGCACATTATGTAAATCTTTACATAATCACATTCAAATTTTTGAAGACCTATGTCATGCATGTTATAGTATAACTACAGTCAGTTAGTATGACAGAACTGTTCCTGTTTTCCTTCAAAAAAGCTTCAATTACAACCCCATAGTTGGGACAGTGTGGAAGTTGCAAATTAAAAAAATTAATTCTTATATTTACAGTACTTTAAGTTGTATTTCATTGCAGATGGTATGAACCCAAGACATTTACTTTGATTTCTTAATATATATCCATGCCTGCATTTCAGGCTATCAACACATTTAAAAAAAAGTTGGGACAGTAAATTTTTTATTTCAAAAGTCTCTACATATTCTCTTTTTGGGATAGGTCAGGACTGCAGGCTGGCCAGTGTAGTACCTGTACACTCCTTTGTAATGTGTGCAGAATGTGGTTTTGCAATTGTCTTCTTGAAGGCAGCATATTTTGGTCAAAAATCTCAATGTACTTTTCTGCATTAATGCTGCCATCATATAATTGTGAATTACCTTTGCCAAGGGCACTGAAACAAAAGTCATATCATTAAAGACCATAGTTTTTGGACAATCTGGATGGTAATTTTCATCTTTGACCCAGAGCACACAGCGTTCATTTCATTCAAAAAAGATCTGGAGTACTGATTGGTCTGACCACAATACACATTTCCACTGTGTGTTGGCCAATCCCAGATGCCTCCGAGCCCAGAAAAGTTGAACTGAAGTTGACTAGACAAAACATAAAATATCTTGGTTTCATATTGTTGTCAAAAAAAAAAAAATTGGTTTGCATGTAATCCATACTGTTGGCTTTCTGTGGTATTTTCTTTTCTGACCCACCCTACAGATAATGCATGCTATCTTTAATTTATATTTGATATTTAATACCAGCTTTCAAATATTTGAAATATTAGGGATATGCACACACTTTCAACAGGATGTCAGGTTGTGCTAATGGTATAAGTTACCACCGAACTGATATAACTGACTGATCTTACCAATGGTCGGGATGGTGGTCACAATTTCACCCAGTTTGAGTTTGTACAGGATGGTTGTTTTACCAGCTGCATCCAATCCTACCATTAGAATCCTCATCTCCTTCTTTCCTATGAGGCTCTTCAGGAGATTACCAAAAATATTCCCCATGATTCAGCAGTAAGCTTCTTTACACCAGCAATCTGAAATATATGTGTGGGTGTGCTGTTAGGCTCTGTGCTGAACAATCAGGCAAAATACTGACAGTCAACAAGGTTGGCCTACTTAGGTATAACAGTTTAATGGCAAAACAAAAGTGATATAGAAAGAAAACAGCAAACACCTGAAAACTAATATTTTGTTGAATACAACACAAACATTTAATGTGAACACAGTTACTGCCATTTCTTAAGGCTGTTTTCCAATCTGTCACCACTGAATAGCTCAGAAGATTGAACCCCTCCAATTCTATATATGCATATGTATATACAGGTACTATATATATATATTAGCTTATGCAAATATCTAATCAGCCAATCACATTGCAGCAACTCAATGCATTTAGTTATGTTGATAAATAGCCAAGACAACCTCAAGTTCAAACCAAGCATCAGAATGGGAAAGAAAGGTGATTTAGATGACTTTGAACATTGGTTGTTGGTGCTAGACGGGCTGGTATTTCCAAAATTGCTAATCTAATTGGATTTTCATGCACAGCCATCACTAAGGTTTACAGAGAATGGTTAAAAAAAAAAAGAAAATATCCAGCAAACAGCAGTTCTACTGGTGAAAATGTCTTGTTCATGCCAAAGTTCAGAGGAAAATATCCACACTGGTTCAAACAGATAAAAAGTAAAACAGTAACCCAAATAACCACTCATTACAACAGAGGTATGCAGAAGAAAATCTTTGAATGCACAACATGTCCAACCTGACACCATGTCAAACCTTGAAGCAGATGGGGTACTGCAGTAGAAGACTATACCGGGTGCCACTCCTGTCAGCTAGGAACAGACAACTGAGGCTACAATTTGCACGAGTTCACCAAAACTGGACACAGAAGAATTGCAAAATGTTGCCTGATCTGAAGAGTCTTGATTTCTACTGTGTTGTTTTGGGCAAACAACAGGAAAGCATGAATTCATGGTCTAACAGTTGGGGGATATTTTCTTGGCACATGTTGGAGCCCTTAATATCAACTGATCGTTGTTTAAACACCACAGCCTATCTGGGTATTGTTGCTGACCATGTCCATCCCTTTATGACCACAGTGTACCTATCTTGTCTATTCTTAGCTGACAGGAGTGACATCTGGTGTGGTCTTCTGCTACTGTAGCCCCTCTGCTTCAAGGTTCACTGTCTTATGTGTTCAAAGATGCACTTCTGCATACCTCAGTTATAATGCATGGTTATTTGAGTTACTGTTGTATATCTAGCATCTCAAATCCAATTCTGCTCTGACCTCTAGCATCAAAAACTCATTTTTGAAAGATAATTTCTCTTTCTCTGACCATTCTCTGTAAACCCTAGAGATGGTTGTCTGTGAAAATCTCAAAAGATCATCAGTTTGTGAAATACTCAGAGCAGTCCGTCTAGGACCAACCAGTATGCCACATTCAAAATCACTTAAATCACATTTCTTCCTCATTCTGATGCTTGTTTTGAGCTTCAGAAGGTTGTCTTGACCATGTTTACATACCAGGCTGTAGGTATGTAGTTGCTGTCAGGTGGTTATAAATTTTCGTTAACAAGCAGTTGAACAGGTGTACCTAATAACATGGCTGGCCATTTTGTGTGTGTGTGTGTGCGTGTGTGTGTGTGTGTGTGTTCACAAGATGACTGTCCATACCATCATGTACTATCCACCTTATGTAACAGCTGGGAGCTGACACTGTGAGCTGAAGTCATTTACAAACATTATTTTCCATATCTGGAAATATGGTGAAAATAGACTCATCAAACCACGTTCATTTGTTTCTATTGTTTAACGATCCAAGATTTTTGTCCCTTGAAAAAAAGATATGTGTTCATGTTTAGGGTCATTCAACAATTAAAGTGTCTGTCTGTGCCTGTCAGTGAGCTTCCAATTATGTCCTCTCAGTCACTGATGACATTTGTCCATGTTTGACATATGACTCCATGACTATTAAATCTGTTCACCTTAAAATATGAAATATTATTTGTTTTATTTTTGTGCATGAATTGAGTCATCCCTATTTTGTGCAGCTGTGTTTGGAATTCACTTCAAAGTCATTCTTCATGTGATGTGTTAGGGCGGCTGCCTCACTGCCCTAGTGTCCCCGGTTCAATCCAGATCTCCGACTCTGCCTGTGCAGAGTTTTAATGTCTTCCCCGTGTCCATGTGGGTTTACTCTTGGTACATTTACATTTACATTTACAGCATTTAGCAGACGCCCTTATCCAGAGCGACTTACAATTGATTACAATCCAAGCAATTGTGCGTTAAGGGTCTTGCTGGCAGCTTGGCTGAGATGGGATTTGAACCCTGGACCTTCTGGTCCATAGCCCTGCACCTTAACCACTAGGCCACCACTCTGATTTCCTCCAACAGCCAAAAGACATGCATGTTAGGTGAACTGGTGTTTCTAAAGTGGCCTTAGTGAGAGTGTGTGTGTATGTATATTTGAGTGTATGGATTGGCATCCTGTCTAGGGTTGTTCCTCCTTTGTGCCTTGTGCTGCTGGCTAGGCTCCGGCCTTACTGTGACCCTGATCTGGATTAAGTGGTTAACAAAATGAATGAATGCAATGTGTAGTTACTAATGTACTATGAAGGTGCTTAAGACGGTACTTATACATATATACATTCTGAACTATAATACTTTATACTTTAGATGATAACTATGTATACTATTTCATATTTATTCCAGATTACTGTCCTGAATGTACTTCATGGTGTGTTCTTATATTTTCGTAACATAAATAGGGCCTAGAAGTAATTTCGACTAAGGCTTTCATACTTATATTGGAACATGTAACCAGTTTGTAAATCAAAGTGTTTTTGACTAATCTTGGTTGACAGCAATAGTTAATATTCCGGATGGGAATTACTGTGAGCTCTCCAGTCCGTTGTGCTGAGAGCATTTAAGCCCTCACGGTTTCACCAGGCCTAGAAACACATTTTGCATTAAAACATCAAATAAATATCATACGTTTGCTTAATAGCCTAAATGTGAATTATTAGCCTATAGTCTTTATTGCAATCACGATACCATCACGACGCGATCAGGTACGAAGGCCATTTCGAATAGCACAAGCAAACAGCAAATAAGACCGATGATTATTTGAAATGACGCCTGTTAAAATAATAACTTTATCACATAATCTGTAGGATGTCTTATTAGTTCGGTTTAAGTGATCAGACAGAACTGCACTCTGTCGGTTAATAAGCCATTATGTCGGCGTGTGCTTGTATCTGGAACACAGAGAAAAGGCTGCGATATTTCATCAATAGCTCAGAGATACCTCCATGCTTCATTTGACGCACCTCCGTCTACCTAAACGAGAGATAACTAAATTACAACAAAAATAACCCCTACAATTATGAAATAACGCTTTTTAAATAGGATAAGTAAGGGCACAATGGCGAGTAATAAGTGGATGTATTCATTCATTCTCCGACATTGAGGAGCTAACCAGCGCTCAGTGCTGAAACCGTCCTCCGCCGGCATGTCTTCCTCTACAACCTCAAAATAAACCCCCGCAATCACTTTCTCACAGTGCACAACCATCTACATTGAACAGGTCCACATATTTAACCATGAGGGAATAAAAACATTTACACATATGCCTTACCTTTGAGAATGACACCAGCTGACTCGCATACAGAGACGTAGGAGGAAATCTCACTGTAGGCCTGCTGAGGATTGGGATCTTCTCGCGATAACACACATACCAATGCCCCTTCAAGAGAAACTCCTCATGCTATGTCAGGCGGTGATGGACAGCGAGAAAAGCAATCTTGTTTAATTGTTTTGTTAGGGCTTCCTGTTTCACTTACAGTGGTACCGCTTAAGTAATTATATTACATTAAGTTTAATTAATTTTATTAACTATCTTAGTGGTTCATTAATCAATACATAGATTTCCAGTTACAGGCACCAGTATGAAACACAAAGTGAGGGGAATGGTGTTTAGCTTCTAATACTAAAGTTTCTTTTAATATGTATCTGTCCAAAGACCAGCCAAAGATTGCGCTGTTCCAAACTGATTTATCCTGCAGAGTGCTGATGTGGTGCTGTTTTAGCTAGAGAACCTGGAGAGCAGTAATGGTTTTGCTGGTATAGCATTTGGTTGATCAGTGAAGGCCTGGTGGCAAAGATCAGCATGCCGACAACAGCACCACAAGCTAGTGATAGGTATACTTATCAAAACGTTATCTCTTGTTGGTGTAATGGCATCCTTTGTATGCTGGCCTTTTATATCATTTAAATATCAATGAAGTGGCCCTTGTTTTGGAACTTCGTTCATTCATTCATTTTCATACCCACTTAATTCAATTCAGCTATTCAATTCGGCAGCACAGGGAGTAAGGTGGGAACCAAACCTAGACCGGACACCAATCCATCACAGGGCACATGCATGCACAGACAAACACAGACACAAGGAGACACTTTACCAGTTGACCTAACACATGTCTTTGGATTGTGGAAAGAAACTGGACTACCAAGAAAAAACCCAAGCAGACATGGGGAGAACATGAAAACTGCAAACAAGTGGATTCTGGGCCAAAACTTTAACAAGAATCACTGGCATGGTGAAGCAAGAGTGCAAACAACTGTGATAATGTTCTACTCTTGTTTTGCAAAAAATCTCTTTTAATTCCTATTGAAATTGTTTGTAGTACTAAACCACATTATTATAAACCACAACTTATTTCTATATACATTTCTATATATTTCTATATAAATCTAAATATTTGTAAAGCTGCTTTGCAACAATGCTGTATTCTAAAAGGTGCTACATAAATAAAAATAAATCTGATTTTGATTTTGACTTTACTCAGCATGGGAGACCGGGCTGGTAGGTATAATGGTCAACTGCATGGGATGCTGAAATGTTGAATCTTACAGTAACCAGCATGGAAGGCTGAGAATGTGAATATGATGTTCACCAGCATGGGAGACTGGGTTGATGAATATTATGATTTCCACCATGGATTACTGCAATTGTAAGTTGGTAAGTATGATGTTCACCATCATTGTATGCAGTGTCGTATGCTGGTGATGAACATGAGAGGCTGGAGTAGTATATACAATGTTCACCAGCAAAGAGGACTAGTGTGGTGATAACTATGGTCTCCAGCATGCAAAGCTGTGCTGGTAAGTATGATTGGTCATCAGCATGGGAGGCTAGGATAGTATATATGTTGGTCACCAACATGGTGGGGATATTATTCATGATGGTCATTGGCATGGGAGGATGGGGTGATCAGCCTGGGAGACTATGATAATAGGTATGATGGTCACCAGCATGGGTGTTTCTAGACTACTTGTGGTATTGGGGCACATGCAGAATTTAGAGTGGTAGAGATGTTCCCCTCTTCTTGCCAATCAGAAAAGTCTGTTAAACACTTACATGATTTAACACCAGAGTGGGTGTTGCTATGCTATGGATGAGAAATGAAGAACAAATGAATACTAAAGAATTTTTAATTAATTGCATTAAATTTGTTTAGGCTAAAGTAACTGATGCCTTTCCTAGTTTAATGAATACCTTTGCCTTATTGGTCTAATTATGTACTTTTGGTATGTTATACAGATACAAGCTGCCACTGCTGGGTCATTGAGCAAGACCCTTAACTCACTACTCCTTGGATTGTAAGTTTGTATCAGTTGTAAGTCGCACTTAATAAGGGTGTCTGCTAAATCCTATAAATGTAAATCTAAGTGACTGGCCAAAACATATAGCTATGAGCTATCATTACTCTTCTTGAAGTGTGACTGACTTTGCTCTGAACATTTGCAGATGTCAGATGGGACTATGGTAGCCTAGCGGGTAAGGTACTGGACTATGGACAAGAAGGTCCAGGGTCCAAAGCTGCCACTGTTGGGTCCTTGAGCAAGATCCTTAACCCATAATTTCTTGGATTGTAAGATTGTATCAGTTGTAAGTCGGTCTGGATAAGGGTGTCTGCTAAATGCTGTAAATGTAAAATGTAAATGTAAACTATAATAGGAATTGGCTCTGACTGAAAGCATTAGCCACTCAAACTTTTAGAAATATGCTGGGGCATTATGGGACATGTAGTGCCTGTAGTAAATTTGCATTGCATGCCCTGTAGTCCTGTTCAGCAAAATGAAATGTACTTTTTATTGTTTGACTGATTTTGGTGGAGCACGGCAACATTTTACTGGAGCAGATGTCCCAGTAAGTTGGATCTGATGACGTTCCTCATCTAATGGTAGTCAGCGTGGGATGTTGGGAGGGGGCCTTGAAGGTAACGAGCATGGGAGGCTTGCATAGCAGATATAATGGTAGTAGTATGGAAGTATGGAAGGATGTGATGCAACGTAACAAGTTTGCCAGCATGGGAGGCTTGGAAGGTAGATATTACAAGTCAGCAGCATGGGAGGCTTGGGATGTTGAGTATGCTGGTCACCAGCAGGGGAAGGCTGCAATGGTATTATGGTCAACAACGCCCTCTATCAGCTAAACAACACGTAGTACTGTCGCTTTGGTTACGTGTGCCTGGCTAAATCTCTTCTGCGTCTCCACTGCCACCCAGTGTCAGAAGTAGGAGGTACCACGGTGGTGATTCGGTGGCGATTTTGTGGCGTGCAGAGACTTCTGGGATGCTGGAGGAATGCAGGCGGAGACTGTGGATAGCCAGGTGTAAAAGAGAGACAAGGCTGTGTTCTGCTCTTATCAGTCCAGCAGACTAACACATCAGCCTTAACTGGCATCGATTCCTTCTCTACTTAAGTTGTGCGTGTGATCGGTCACTGCTTTCTAAGCGGTGGTCTTTTATTCACGACGCATCCTCGTCTGCAGAGGGAAAATTTTCAAGGAACTTAGACAGCTGAAGTCGGTGTTTTTTATTAGTAGAAGTAAAATGAAATTGGCGAGAGGGGTTTTAATAGTCTTGCTGGCTGGGCTTGTGTTGGCTGCAGCAGATGAGAGTGAGAGAAATGTGGAGGAGCTTGAGGTAGAAACGTTGGTGAGTTCGCAAGTTTTTTCAAAGATTTGTCTGACTTGTGATCGTTTCTAAGACCAGACACATTAGAGTTACCTTCTACGACGTTCATAAATCATAAATCATGCATTCTAATGTCGCTCTCAGATCTGAAGTTATTTTGCAGTAGAAGCATTTTCTCACTTATGCAAAGCGTTTTTCTTCTTTTCTTTTGAAGGAAAAGCCGGAGACGTGCACAGTAACGTCAGTGATGGGCGACACGCTACAGATCCATTACACGGTAAGGAATACACGGAATCATTCAGCTACATGTATGGAGTGTATACACATTTTTAGGTTTTCTATTAAAAAACATACAGGCGCCGCCCAGTGGACTTTGGTCTTCTGTATGCAGCCAGATTGTACGCATGGATGAACGTTAGATGGTCTTAAAATGGACGTATAGCCTGGCAAGATCCAGATGTTAAAGCCACAAGTCATCCTGATTATGTTTGCATTAGTGGGGAGCAGCTGTGATTGTGTGGAGCTCTGTGGACGGTTTATGAATGAGATCGTAGTTTCTTAGCTTCGGTCACATAAGCGGTGACGTGTGCTTCAGGCACTCAAGAGAAAAACCCATATAATGGCAGGAAATGGTGATGTGTCAGCGTAACAACGTGACTTCGACTCGATTTTTTTTACTTGGTGTGAGGATTTGAGTGGTTGCGTGCGTGTTTCGGGGATTCTGCAACAGCATGCCAGGAGAGGAGGTGCAACACGTCAGCACTCCAGTTTAAGCTGGGCAGCAGTCCAAACATACTACAACCATGTGTCAAACAAAGCCAAGAAACGACCTAAAGTCACTGTTGTCCAGTCTTTGGTTTAAACCATAAAATTAAAATGAACAGTTGTGTACGCGTAGCGTGAGGTACTGGTGCTCCATGCGTCTCGGTTATGCACACTTTTTGCGACGAGGCGTCGTTTCCCATCGGAAACTTAAAGTACTCAGTGGTTTCACATTCGTAGCACAGAGGACTTAACAGTGATTCTCATTTATGTTTCATGTATGTATCAAGTTTGTCACTTAGGTGAAATAGAATTCGACCAAAAAGTAGATATAGGCCTACAGCAGACCTACTGTGCAAGAGTCTTAGGCCACCATTCGATTTGTTGTTTTAGCAATGGCATAATGATCATTTAGCCTGTATAATATTGACCATAATGACCATAATATAACATATTGTTGACAATTGGACCCCAAACTTTCAAACTTTGATTCCATAATATGCTTTTCTGCTGTTCTTCATTCCAGTCTTTGGGGGCTTTAACATATCTTAGCCTTTGCGTGCTGTTCCACTTCAAAAAAGACCATGCCTGATCAATGTTCTTCGGACTGTAGAAGCACCAACTTGGCATCTCGATGAAGCTGCCAAATGCTGCTATTGCTCATGTTTAAGGGGAGGTCACTTAAAATTTTTGCTACTGTAGCAGATAGAAGCTGTTTTTCAATTATTTATAAGCTTTTTAATACTGACTATACATTTCCTGTATTTTCTGTTGTATTTTAATAAAGAGGGGGCCTTATTTTGTATAACGTCATTTTTGGGATCAGTGGCTATTCAGACAGGACAAGGTTGTGTCGATACTAGTCAGTCACCTTCACACGGGGCCAATTTGGAGTGACCAAGTAACCTAACACATGTGCCACTGTTCCAGCCCAATAAAAGAGACAGAGAAATGCTCATTATATCTAAGCTAGTGGTGGCCGAAGACTTTTACACAATTCTGTAAATACAGTTGAGATTAAAGTAGCCAAATCTGAGTTTATCCTGAGAAGCTTTTTGGTTGCAAAAAAAGCCCAAGGTTTTAACCCAGAATGTCAGGAACTGCTGATTCATTACTGAGCATACTTTAAAGACGAACAAAATGTATTAGAAATGGTAACTCTCAGTTTGAAGATATTTGTTGAGTGATGACTTAAGACATAAAACTAACAATGAATTTCTTATTGTGAAATGTGAACAGGTATAGTAATTGGCATATATTCAAATTACAAATAAAAAGCTGTTTTAGATTGGAATCCAGTAGATCTGCTCTAATTTGTGATGTTGCATTTTACATTTGCAGTGGCCTTTAAGGGTATCTTCTTAAAATTGGTAATTTCATTGAAAATGATGTGGAAATATCAAATTACACATTTGTTTGTTCAAGAACAAATCAAGCAGAAACAAGTTTTAAGTGGCATTTGTTTTATTGGTCTGCAAATCATTTATATAAATTTAATGATTTAGCCAACGGTGTGGAATACAGGTAGGCTCTGAGCACTTATGGATCATTACCATATTTTGTTTTGTTTCCAAAGGTAAAAAACAAATGTAACTATGCCAACAATTCTACCACAATGATCCATAATAGTCAGTTTGTATTTTAAAGGTACCCAACAAAATTAGACCCTCTGTTTCAAATTGAAATTCAAATTTTTATTCAGATCTCGCACACTATTAGCTATAGTACTATCACACTCACAGATACCTGGACAATCTGAACACCTAACAAAAGACCTAAGGTGACAATGTAAATGAAAAACTAATTTGGTGGTATAAAGAAGAAACTTTGAGAGGAAGCAGTCTCAAGTGAAGTTTTTTGAGTTACACCAGATATTGGGATTTTGATATTAAACTGGTATAATAATATACAGATGAAAGGTGAAGGTAGTGAAACTAGTGGTGAAAATATAAAACATATTAGGAAAGTAATTAAAGAAAAGTAAGTAATTATAAATGAAGGACATACAATAAATACTGTTAGTGGTACCACCCCGTTGAATAGCATTCCAAATGTATAATTTAGTACCTTTTTATTTTTTTAAATGTATTCACCCATGTACTTTACATTTGTTGGGTAGTGATTATGTAGAAAATGCTAAAATATTGTTTTTATTAATCCTATACAGGGGCGGTTGTTGGATGGGAAGGTGATTGACTCCTCTCTGTCCCGTGATCCACTTGTAGTTGAGCTTGGAAAGCGGACAGTCATCACAGGTACGTCCGACAAATCTACTGTGTAGTTAAGAAAGCAATATGTGATAAACTGCTACTAGAAGTTATATAATATGTTTAATTCTGGGTTTTAGATTATACTGTTGATGCCCATTGGTGCTCAGTAGTAATAATGGGAAATGTGACTTTATGCCACTTTCCTGAGCAATGTAAACATACCTCATTTATTTAACAGGTCTAGAGCAAGCTTTGGTTGGAGTCTGTGAAGGGTAAGTATCTAGTGCCAAACTGTCTGTTTTTAGTGTTATCAACCCAATTAGTGCATTAATTGCATAATGTTTTGAGAATGTCCTTAAATTTTGCATAGTATTCAGACTATCTCAGATTGAATTGTGCCAAACTCAAGTATAAAACTCATATCAGTGGTACAGTATAGGTGAAACTTAATGCGTAAAACCTTTTAATATCTGAAGGCTTTGTTACATCCACTTCAAGCTGAATTTAGTGAAGTTTTTTTTTTCTATCCTTGTGAATATGTAATAAGCCTGTACTTTCTTTATCCTTAGACAAAAATTCAAGGCTTACCATTCCCTCACATTTAGGCGTATGGAAAAAGGAGGTTACCCTCCAACTCCTCCCAGGTACCATCACAGCACACATAGCGGACTTTTTAAAAGAGATGTATGCATATCATCCTTGGAAATGAGAGTCTTTGTTATAAGCATATTTCCAGGATTGGCCATGTATGGCCATGTATACTCCACCCAATGGTGACATGCCAATTTCAGTATAATATCTGATACAGAATCTCATTGTTGTAGTGTCTTTGTCTTAGACTCATTTCTTACTGATGAAGTACAACGGAGACACTGAGAGAGATGTTATAGACACGTACACTGATTAAAAAGTAAATTGTACACAGTGAGTACAAGATACTTTTGTGTAAGTAAATCTTAAACTGTAAAAATAACTCAAGTACACATTTTTAAATGATATGACAAATATTGAAATCTGGAGATTAAGTAAAGTTGTACTTGACCTATGAATATTACCAGCTAATTATATAAGTGGGTAATCACTCTGTATTATTTGTACCAGTCATCATTTTTGTATTGACTCATGCTCAGAATACAAGCCCAAATCTGAAAAAGTTGGGACGGTATGGAAAATGTATATTTAAAAAAGCAGTGTTTCTTACATTTATTTTGACTTTTATTTCATTGCAGACAGTATGAATCCAGTATAATTCTGGTCAACAACCATTCCTGCATTTCAGGCCTGCAACACATTACACAAAAAAGTTGGGATTGGAACAATTTAGAGCTAGGTAATGAGGTAAAAAACACTTAATAATGTTATTTCAAACATTTGATGTCAACAGGTGACTTTAATCATGATTTGTTTCAATGATGGGCAAAGGATCTCCAATTTCAACAAAAACGTCTGGATGGTCCTTTCTTTCTTTCACGGTGTCCATTTTTCCCAAAAAAGATCTGGAATACTGCTTGGTCTGACCAAAATGCATGTTTCCACTGTGTGATGGTCCATGGTCAATGGCGCTTCTGAACATGGTTAACATATGGCTTCTCTTTTGCATAGTAACACTTCAAGTGGCAGTTGTGAATGTAACAATGTATTGTAGTGCTTGATAAACGTTTGCCAAGGTAATGCTTGCCCATGTGGTTCTATCAGCTTTTGCTGAATGACATTTTTTTGATGCTGTGCCATCTTAGGGATCTTACATCATGGGTCTTCAGCTTAGGCCTGTGTACCTAGTTCATTACGCACTGAAATTCCTCCAGATTTCTTGAATCATTGAATGATATTTTGCACTGTAGAGGAAGAAATATGCAAATCCCTTATAAATCTTTCTTTGAGGAACATTGTTTTTAAACATTTCGATAATTTTCTCACGCATTTGTTGACAAACTGGAGATCCTCTGCACACTTGTGCTTCTCAAATATAGCCTGTCATGGATACTGTATTTGTATGAAATCATGATTACAATCACCTGTTGACATCGCCTGTTTGAAATCACATCAATCTTTAGTAAGAGTGTCACAATATACATAGTGATATTAATTTTTTTGATTACATTAAGATTTTATTACATTAAGATTTTACACCATTTTTCAACTGGTGCAGTCATCTGCATGGCAGGAGAGCCAGCCGCAGTTCTAGACCAACTGTTCAGGCATGCTGTAGTGTTACATCTAGCAGCAGGTTCTGTAATTGGTTCTGTCTAGTACTGTAAGTAAGGAAAGAGCATTTAATCAAACCACAGAGATTTTAAGCATTGGGCAGCAGCAGAAACAGGTAGGCTTGATGCTGTTTTTGTTAATGTGAGGAAATATAAACACAAATATAATAAAGAAGTTTCATAATTTATCTCTATAGTGCAAAGCTAGAGAGAATATGGAGACAAATCCTTCAGAAGAGAGTGTGGACCATGAGGTGCATGGACCATGCACTTCAAAAAAGAAATCAGCAGTGGCAGATCTCTTTGACGATTTTTTTAAATTCCAGCAAGGAAAGCCATGTTCCAAGCTTGCAGAGCAGGAAGTTGTACTGGCCTCCATAATCTTTAGATTAAAATGGGAATGAAAATCTAATTTCTTTCTTCATTTTGTATCGAAAATGTATCGTATCGTGGAGCAAAAACAGGAATACGCGATGTATCGTGAGTTTTTTAAAACCTCATTACTAGCCCTAAATTCCCCCATTACAACACTTTTGGAATGGGTTGCAGGCCTGAAATGCAGGAAAAGATGTTTTTTT
>JAJAGP010006457.1:0-21462 GCA_025084515.1 Ancistrus triradiatus | reverse complement strand
TGGGAGTTGGGGTGAGAGTAGAGGACGTGGAGGACAGAGTGAGGTGGAAACGTTTAACTCGCTGTGGTGACCCCTGATAAAGGGAGAAGCCGAAAGGCTTCGGGACACATTGGTTTGAAAAAGAAATAGCATTGGATCCATCATCTGCTAGTGATTTGCAGATGATGTTGAACATACAACAGTATATATACCTACATCATGCCATTATTGTTTTTCTTTTAATAACTGTTAAAAGTATTAGCGTGAAATGTACCTAAATACTGTAATTACTGTAATACATCTAAATTCTGTAATACATAAATTAGCTTGGTTGTGATCCCCCCTTTCTGCATACAGATGCCACTAAAGAACATGAATAAGAATATTTTAATGCAGACATATGCTGCAGGGAATACCAAAATTATCATAAGGTGTGACTGAAAAAAGAGTTATGTTAAGCATTTATGAAGTGCTTTAGAGGAAAATATCAAGATATATATCACATACTACAATTTTATTTATAGTCCATATCATCCAACCCTAGTTTTCACCACACACGACTCTTGAATTTCAGTCCAGCAAATTCAGTCTGTCTCATCTTACCAAAACGATTTTTGCCATATGTAATCAGAGGCACAAATGAGAGTCAGTGCCTCCCTCCCATACAGGCCACCTTTGTGTAAGGCTTATGAGACTGTTGTCACATGCACAAACTGACCAATGTCAGCAATAAGCATTTTCAAGACCTTCAGAATTGATCACTGGCCTCTAGGTAGCTTTCTTGATCAACACCCTCCTGGCTCTGTCATCCAGTTTAGATGAACGGATAATTTAGGCAAGGTGTTGGTGGTACTATATACCTTTCACTTCTTAACAATACTTTAGTAGTCTGTGGGACTGTGGTAGCCTAGTGGTTAAGGTACTGGACTATAGACCAAAAGGTCCAGGGTTCAAATCCCACCTCTGCTAAGCTGCCACTGTTGGGTCCTTGAGCAAGGCCCTTAACCCACAATTGCTTGGACTGTAAGACTGTATCAATTGTAAGTCACTCTGGATAAGGGTGTCTGCTAAATGCTGTAAATGTAAATGTAGTAGTCCGAGGGATAGTTAAAGCCCCTGAAATCTTTTTGTATCCAACTTGTGCCTTTCCACAACATTATCCTGGATGTCATGGTAAATTATATGCAGTGCAGTATGACTACCGGTGTCCTCAAGGAACAGCCACTTTTATTCTGAAACACTTTAACTGATGTAAAATGGGGGCGAATTAGCCCTGTGTATGATGTGTGTAAGGTGACTGGTTGCACCTGTGCAAGTTTATAACATTTATAGTTACTCTAAAAAGGCCAATCACTTATCCAAACATACTGAAGTAATTGTTTTTGCCTTATTTTCCCTTTTACATTTCAGGGTGTAATGTGACAAATGGGAAAGATTTTGAACATATTTTCTATAGGCACTGTATGTTGCAATACATTACATTTACCATTTCACCAAATAACAAGTAAACTGAATAGATAAGATGAATTTAAATTTCTTTAGGTAAAGGTTTTTGTCTATGGGAAATTAAAAATGAAATAAAAATAAGAATTATGTATAATACAATTAATATCCGAATTCACACAAATCTCTCCCTTCGACACAAGAATCTACTCATAAAATTAAAAACTACCTTTAAAATGTATCTGAGCACAAACCAAGAGGTTTGACTTCTGGGAAACTACTTCAAATCTAAACCACAGACAGACTATCATACTTGCAGAAATTCTATTAGTAATAGACAAACATTAAATTACATTAAAATGACTTCATATCAACTGCATACACTTAGAACACATCAAAATTTGGGCTGAAAATATATGGCACAACTTTATTTCTTTACTATTAACTCATTATATGATTATATGACCAAATGGACGACCGAGTATCTTACACGTTATATATTAAATCTGTCTATATTTTATTATAGTTTAGACTAGCAAGTACTAGTGCTATATTAGTGCTACTCCCAACATACCTGACTCAATTTGTGAGTTAAATTAAACACTTGAACAGGTTGAACTTGTTTGGATAGAGCAAGGAATTAGCAAACTATGCAGAGTACAGGGAATCCAAGAGCAGGAATGAAAAGTGATGTGTATGATGTCAATGTGTATGAAGCTCAATATACCTACAAAGAGTACAAGGTCTTTTCTGTATGAGTTTCACCATGGATACGTTAAAAGTCGATGCAGAAATTTTAAAAACCCATTCAAAGTCTAATGCAACAGGGAGCAAAAGCCATAAAGAAAGCACATGAGTGATGCGACCTTGCTTTTTCACTCCCTTCAAAATCCTAACAGCACAAAAAGAAGCATTACTATAGTCCAGCCTTGAGAACATTGCATAGACAAGCTTCTCAACATCATGGCTGAGAAAAAGAAAGTTGTCAACAAGGCGTTAAACCTGAAAAAGAAAAAAGATAACCTGTGGCCCCAGCAAAGCACACAAATTTTCTGTCTCTGTCTATTAGTAATTTAAGTTGTTAAAATAAGTGGAGACGTTAGCTGAGTGCACAATCTTTTTAAATCAATGTTATTTCCTACATGCCCAAAAGAGGGCGTTTCAGCGTTTAAAATGTGAAGCCTTCATGGACAGCGTTCTTCTCCTTCTTCTTCGTCTTCTTATTTATTATTATTATTATTATTATTATTATTATTATTATTATTATTATCACCATCATCATCAGTGGCATGTGGAATTACATTACAAGTTAGAAAAACCTGAGTAATTCAGCTTCTCACAGAAATCCGATTGGCTATTGATAGCACGGGATGAACTTGTGTTCCAAGTTTTGAAAGCAATCTCCGTTTACTTTTATTATCAGGCACATATCTTTTAACTTAAAGACTGTGTTTTGAGTTATTCCTTAATGCTCTATGTCTGAGAAAATCTGTAAAAAGACATTAGAACAGGGCTGTTTCAGAATCAAAGAATCATAAGCAAAATACTGTACTTGTGGAAAATGTGACCATATAAATAGACGGTATGTAGACTTACTATGGGCATAGTTGAATGTTAAATGATAAACACATTCTTCACAAAGCACTTTTCAAATTCAGTACAAGTCATTAGAAAATAGTGGTACAACGATTAATCTACTAAGTCGACTACCAATTTAGTTGGCAACCAATTTAAGAGTGGATGAGATGGTAACGTCATGAGGCATGTTTCTCACTCTAACTAGGAATGTTTTGACATTACAGCTTACTGGAGAGTTACCAAAAGCACGATGGCAGCCTCAAGAACAAAATCCTCAAACGTGTGGGAGCATTTCACACTTCATGCTGAAAAAAATGTCGTCAGTTTATACCATTTGTAAATACAACCTTAGCTGGCATGGGATCACTGATTTACTGATTTGGGTTTGTTCAAACAGTGAATTATTGAAAAAGGTATTCATCTTTGTCTTCACTGTTAGTTAGCAAATGCATAAAACAATCTCAAGCTAAATGTAAAGATTGATAGCTAGATCAGAGTTATTTGGGAATTGAGCAATTCATAATCTGAATAATCGATTATTCATTTCAATAATCGATAGACTATTTGGCTGTCAAAACAGTCGTTTGTTACAGCGCTGTTAGGAAGCAGGAGTGTTTGATGTGTTATGATTACACAATCATTTCTAGTACAGATAACAAATGATTCAACATTCAAATGGGGATTATCTACATTTCAATGTACATCTTAGTCTTTGAATTCGATTTTATTTTGACAGCCATAGACTCCAGCAAAATTTAACTGATGGAACTGCTGTGTTTGAAACAGAAAAACATTTTCTATTACTGAGCTACCTAAAATGCTTGGTTTTGTAAATAATTATAACTTTGTCAAAGTAGAAGTGTTAAATAATACTAAACCTAATCATTTGGGAGCAGCAGACAGGGTGTAAACAAAAACATACAAAATCTAATCCCTGTGGAATACCAAGCCGATCTATGACTAAATACTGGCACAAGTAACTGCTAAATTTTTTGAATGTGTGTTACGTGAGTACCTGGCAACATTCAACTTAAAAACTTCCTAAAGCAATCATATGACAGCAGTAGAAAAGCAGGGTGTAAAGAAGCAATCCAAAACCTGAACCCTACGGCATACCACATCGACCTATGACTCAATAATAAGACTACAGTGGCTTGCAGTCAGGCCCTTCTAACCCTTCAGAGAAGGGGTTACAAACAGGTGTATATAAAATACTAAATACATATTTATTTAATGAATAAAGTAAAATAAAAAACATCACCCAATTCAAAATGCTACTCTGCATTTTCTTGGTTGCTATAGAATACATATCTGACTGAGAGTGGTACTAACCAATCAAAAAACTGCTCATTAGAATGACTTTGGTCTATGTGTTTGCAAACCCCTACAAATGATAAGAGTTCTTCTGAATGAGTCTATTAACAAAATGACACAACATCTGACCAATCAGATTTATGATTTTCACTACTGAACAAGGTGCTACGTATTCGTTATTCATAAATAAACGTCACCATGAATGCACATGCTAATTTGGCTAGATAATGTCAAATGGCCAAACTTCCAATAATTCAGCAATGTCAGCCAAGTCTCTCTAGAAAGTAACACACCATTTTGGACACTTTATCTTCAAATAAGCCTAACAGACTAGTGAGTTTGGTGTTTGCTTAATGTTTTGACTGACCTGTCATACTGTATACAAAAGAAATGAGTTTTCCTACTTTGCTGAATGGTTGCACTTGTAGGATTCGTGGATTATATATTAACACATTAAGCAGAATATTTATCTATGAAAAAAGAGGAAAATAATTGTTGTACTTTCGTACTTTTGTCATTTGTGGTTGCATTTGTGGGCTTTTGATCTGTATTGTGAAATCCATACAATAATTCATAGATATGGAGGATGGCGGTAGCAGAAAGGGTTCCCACAAGTGGTATTTGTGAATGTAACTCTGTATTGTAGTGCTTGACAAAGGTTTGCCAAAGTATTCCCTTACCCATGTGGTTATATCAGCTATTGATGAATGACGGTTCTGGATGCAGTGCCGTCTGAGGGACCAGAGATCACCAGTTTCAGCTTAAGCAAATATATGAGGAACAGATATGTGAGAGACAACAAATAAGTCTCCATGGGTCATAAAAAGTTTAGTTTGTAAGAGCCAACCAGAGCAAAACAGGAATTGAATGCTCCAGAACACAGGCTGCAGTGCATGCTAGTGCCCAGAGTTCATCAATAGAGTAAGTGTTGAGCTTACTTTTCACTTTCAATAAATTACTTCCAAATCTAAATTACATGAGATTTTTCATTACTTTATTATAAAATATGCTTTGTGTTAATGACTTTTGCCATCTCTAGGTTAATGTAAGCATTTTAAACATTAACTTACTTATCATTACTTATCTCCAACATGGATATGGAGAGACCGCACTACCAAACACTCATTTCATTCATCAGTTCATGATACATTTAACTTATGATGGATTTGTTGGAACATATCCCTTTTGTAAACCAGGGAGCATCTGTACAATACAACTCCATTAATACGTACAATGCCTTATACAGTGTGGATTTACTGGGGTCTGGAAAAGATTAATTCAATATACATTATTCCTTATGGGAAAAATGTGCTAGGTACTCATTGTTTTCAGTTCTAGACAAGCCTTCTGGAACAAATTAACAACGAGAACCGATGAACCGATGTAGTTTTATGCTTGAATGTTTGAAATAACTGTTTTTTAGAACCTTAAAAGAGGTTTTAAAGATAGATTGTTGCTTAGAATAGTTTTCAATTTGTTTAGTCATTAAAAACAGTCCAGTGGCTATTTCAGTAAGTCCTGTGTTCTCTGACAAAACTTTAGAAAAGCTTTAGATCACAACCTACTATTACTATCATGACTTACATAACGCATAAACACCAGTGGGCCAGTTCCACTGAGAGCCATGGATGACCGAATTTCCTGATAGTGGTGCACTTAAGTTTACATGGTTTTTTTATTAATGTAATGAAGATTTATTTTTGTACACTTCTTTGCAAATTGTAGATTGGCCTTTTGAAGAGGTGAGATTTGAATCTCACAATGCAGTTCTGTATTTATTATTTGAAAGTCTTCTGTAATGGTGAACTGTGATCACGCCTGCACTCTGTGAACTGTCTGAAATCTCGTTGGCTGTTATTTTGGCGGGTTTCTTCACAGCTTTAATGATTTTTCTGTCATCTGATCCATTGTTTTCCTCTGACTGTTTATTCTTCAAGTAGTTTCTTTGTTTATCAAGACACTATCTATCCATACTATGCAGTTTTTAATCTTGCTTTATAGCTGATACATAAAACCAGGATGAGCATTCCACAGATTATAACCACTCCCACATTTCCACATCTATTTGCTTTGTACAAATGAAGAAAATCTTCATATTTAGGTCTTAACAAACAAAAAAGGGGGGAAAAAACAATAACTAATTTAAATATAATAATAATTGCTGCTGTTGTTATTGTTCATATTATTTTACTGTTAGTATAAAAATGATTATTTCATAAAAATGAGACCTGCTACTAGTATTGTATTGTATAGCGATGAACCAATTTTTTAAATATATGACCGGCCATTTCCAATTTTGCCCGATTCCGATTTTCTTTCTGTCTAAGAATTATAAATGACAGCATACAGATTGCTAGAGAAAGATAGCAGGAGCTGTTGGCTTGTACCTGGTTCTGATCTCTCACTAGCTGTAGGTATGTGGCATTGGCCACAAAATATCAATCACTGGAAATGTGCTCCAATTGTGTTTCAGTACACCCTTGATAAGAGCCTTTTACCAGTTAGTGCAAGGGTACAAGTACAAGCAAAGACAATGAACTGCAACTTACCCCAGTCAGGTCAGTTTTACATCATCATACACCGCATACACCAACCAAAATGGTAAGTCACTACTGTAAGCCACTGAATGTACTAAAACCACACTCTTATGCTAAATCCCGAGCATAAATGGTACAACTACAACACAATTAAAACCACACCCTATGAACTTTTACTAATAAAAAGACACACACACACATAAAACAGATCACAGACGCACAATAACCCAAAAATAAACAGACCATTAAGTCGCTTTGTTAAAGGAACTACATATAAACAAAGTAGTGGGGATAAAAGAAAGAACAACACCCCATGCTGCCATATGAATTGAATTCATAGCATTTTAGTAAATATTATGAAGCATACAATGCAACACTAATACACACACTGACAAAAATGCCCCCAGGTAGACATGTCAGATTGCTGCAAAGCTCAGCATGCAGTTACGTATCTGGAGGATATGTAAATGATTACAGGTGTGGTCTGATTAGACACTGGGTCTTGCCACAAGAGGTCGTAAAAGTGCTGCTCCTGCTGCCATATAAAAAGGCTCTCAGAGGCTACTTTTCGGTAGTGTACCACTTGGTGAGAGATCACTGACTGCTAGCCTCTACAATGCACTCAAATACATTTTGCGCAGTTGACAGACTTTGAGTGAAGCATAACAGTCATTTCGTCAAAATTGTCTGTCATCTAAGCCATTCTTTTCAATTATACAGTATTCTCCAATAAATATATCCTTTCGTTCTAATATTGTAATCAGTTACATATATCAAAATTACATTCACACACAAAGTTTCATTTAACTCCTTCTTAGTGAGTTATTTTTTTGAAAATGAGCCTATTTAAAACATGCTTAACAGTATAGAATTAAGTACTAAATGTGTATAATGCATGTAAATCTGGATAAATAATTACAAATGCAGGCATTATCCTGCCATTCAGATGAGTGCACCTATGCATCTATTGAGGTTCGCAGGGAGCAGGGGGCTAACCAACGGAACAAGTTTCAAGGTGGAAACCAGCCCTAGCCAATCCATCGCACGCATACAATACAAACACATACAAATTAAACACACTGGGACATGTTAGAGACACCACTTTGCCTAACACATGTCTTGTGGGAGATAAACTGAAAACTCACACAAATCCCATGCATACACGGGGAGAACAAGCAAACTCCACACATCGATCAGGGGATCTCTGGAGCTGTGAGGCCACAGTACTAACCACTGCACCACTGTACTGCCCCAGACCTTTTTAATAAACAACCTTTATTACTATTTTCTTTTATTTTTTTGGAAGGCTGTTTAATGTGTTTGTCTTTTGGCATATACTGGTATAAAATGAAACATATACTGGAGATAAAAGTAATGAAATATGTTTTAAATATATGCACTTACATTCACAGCATTATTTTTTATACTCAACAGAAATGCATTTGTACTGACTTACAGTTTTGTGTCATGCGATGCTAAAACTGTGGATTATTATTCTAAACTACAGTTTTTAACCTGTTAAATCTCTGCCAGTTCCCACCTTCTGTTAACTATAACTACCTGGGAGGGTTAGCACTAGCACTTGCACTTGCACTAGTACCAGTGTGCTTGAAGAAAGGACTAATGCCCCCACTCCATAGGAGCACATAGGAGAATGTACATAGGAGCTAACAGATCTCCATAACTGGCTAATGCATCTTAGAAAAACAGTGGAGAGAAATATGCCACCCCTCTCATCCAAAGAGCAGTGTCGGTTATTATCTCAAAGTGCACTGCCAGGGTGTAAGAGAAATTTATCTTTACATCATCTTCTATAATGTATTTCTGCTGCACCACTTGAGAGCGCAGCAGTTCTGCTTTTTAGAAGTTTTCAGCCTTAATATGTATTACTTTTATATTAAAATAATACATGTTAATATAAGATTAATAAATAGCATATATGTTTATTAGTAGAGATGCACTTGGACGATGCCGATTCAACTTTTCTTTTACTTCTTCATTGCTAAAGAAAGACTGCAGGGGCTGCTGGCTTGTGATTGGCTCTGCGCTCTCGCTAGCTTCAGCTTTAACCACTTTTGGCATCGTTTTCTGAGTCGTTCCCCCTACGGCTTATTTTCGCTATGCATGTATTGCAAACAACACGCTCTGAAGAGCTTCCACACTGAAAACATGGCTCTGTCCCAAATAAATAGAGACTATGTAGTTGACAGAGTATCATTCAAAACACAGCTGAAATCTAGCACTTCCTCATCATGAACATGCATCAGCAGCGGTCTCATAAACAAACCTGCGAGTGGCTGAGCTGTGTTTAAAGCTCCATACACATATGAACTGAATTCGAAATTAAAGTTAGTAAAAGCACTGTGCTGTTTGTGTGTGACTGTGTTTGTGCCGCTGTTGCCTTCGTATGCTATGCAAGTGTAAATGTAACCGGCACAGAATCAGAAATATGAGACTGATCGGCCGATGGCTGGTAATATACAATTTATAGCCAAAGGTTTGTGGAGACGCATAGATTAAATCCAAAAACACAAATATTAGTATGGAGTTTGTCTAAAAAGACTTTGTCAACGGGACTCTGATATTGTACAATAAGCCCTAATTCACTGTTGTCATTTCAATTAATCGCAAATGTGTACGTTTGTTTGTACATTTGGTTCATTTGGTTTATTTAACGTCGCTATCAGCATCAGTGGCCATTTCATCTACACACAAGGTTACATCAATATATGTGTGTGTGTGTGTGTGTGTGTGTGTGTGTGTGTGTGGTTGGATTGTTGTTGTATGTACCTAGTGCATGTGACGTATTTTTTCGGGCTTTATAAAGCGCCACGGATTAATTATAAGAACGCAATAGCAACGATAGGCCTGCTAATGGGATATTCTTCATACATAAGCGCACCGGGTTATAAGGCGCACTCATTTAAATGAACAAAACTTTTTAAGTTCCCGTCGGAAGCTCAGTTTGGGCTTTAACTGCGCGCAGGGCGTCTTCTTGCCTTCCTCCATCCGTATCATTGATTCGTTTAATGTTGTGCTCTCAAACAGCTGCTCTATGACCATGTTGTGTAATGCGTGACCTGAGGAGGTGGAGTTTGAAATCCGCTTCGAAAAGGAATGAATGAAGAACGTACCCTAATGACTGAAGACACATACCGTATTACTCCGCGATGCTGCGCACTACGGTGGCCATAAGCTTCGTAACTTACCAAGGCCGTGCTAAAACATTTTCACAGATTTATGAGCGCCGTGTACCATCTACAATCGGTTCTAGGTCAGAAAGCACAACCAGAACACATTATGCGCACCTCATTTTAAGGCGCAGGGTCGATTTTTGAGAAAGTTAAAGGATTGAGCATATTAAGGATATCTTAGTGCTTATAGAACACTGACCAACTGCATGTTTCATTATAAAGACTGTAAGTAGTCCTGTTTAATTCAAATGAAGTGCAGCACATTTAGAACAGAAATCGCTTTACTGAGTATGGCATAATTGAAGAATAGTTTTTAAGAATCTGTCGCTATAAGCACTCATTGGAGTAAGTGTTTGTGTCTTCATTCATAAGCAGGTCTTAGCAGTTTGGATAGCAGGTTAGGGTATTACAATATTCCATACTTTGCGATAGGATATCAAATAGCGTAGATTTAAATACATAGTTACACTTGAATGGTGCAGCATTCTAATATGCCGGCCACGTTTTGGGCCGGGTCGAGCATCATATGCAGACACGATTGGCTGCATCTAAGAGAGGGAAGGCCAGTCAGGGAGTCATTTCCTGGTGTTGCAACAGTGACCCCTACCCAGTCCTACATCCCATCCAGGTTGTGCGTACATCGGCACCCTGTGTTCTCCAGGGATAAGAGTCTGAGTACATGCAACCTTCACCAGAAAAGAACAATAATGTAAAAACAAATAAAACATATGCATAGTAGGACTAGGAGGTATACTGGTGTTATACTCAATGACACTGTCCTATGATATGGATTTTTCTATACCGTGGATACTGTGATAAACCCAGATACAGTGATACAGAAACTGCCCCACCATGCATACAAAACAAAATAAACATAAACATCTGCAACTGGCAAACACACAGAAAAGCCCCAATAGTATCGGTCTACAAAGCCGAAGTTCTTCAATACTACACACTTTCAGACCAGGCATTGGGTGCATGACTCTGTCACTGGTTCTAAGACATGAAGGCAGCTTCGAATTAAAACTTTGGCTGGACAAAATGCATACAAGTCCATGAAGCGGTTCTGTTATGCATTCTTTTTAAAGAAATGCGAATGGAATATTTATTTCGGAGCATTTTTGACCCGAGTGCACCATGGCTTTTACCAAGTATTCATCAGGTCTGCCTCGATACCAAGTGAGTGACCTTGCTGCCTACATCCTATATGGGTTGTTCTCTATGTAGAGCTTTTTAGCTGACAATATAACCCTAATGAGACAGTCTACCTGGTTACTGATTGTTCACGCCCTCTGCACGTGGTCAGCATCCACCATTAGCACAAATGCTAGAAAAGTTTTATGGGCCTGGATTCTAGTCTTTGCCATTTATCCAAATTTTAATCTTTCCTTCTTTTTGGAGGACGCAATTTTTGCATAACGAAACACAAATTTTTGCCGAGATGCAAGAAGAGGACACATAAACTGTAAATAGAAGCTAACATGAGGACTAATATGAGGGAATATGAGTATGAGATCTGTGGTTTAGCACATTTATCTGGTAACTGGACATAAATTAATTGATTAAAACTAGCAAGAGTAAATATATTAATGTGAAATATGTAAAAAGTACATTTACATAATTGCATACATATTTAACAGCTGAGACACAGAACAACAGGTGCAATGTAATTCAATCAGTTTATTTGATTGTTAGGTTTTCCACATAATCCTGCAATTAAATTTTATACATATGTAGCTGAAACTATTTTAAAATAAAATACATTTGAAATATTACAAATTAACTTTTATAACGTATAATGTTTTACGCTTAAACAATTGTGTATTTTTCTTTTTTGTAAGAACGGCTCAGAAACTGTTCCCTCAACTGACCTTTGTTATTCATTAAAGTTACTATTTACATGTGCAATGAGCAAAGTTGGATAATTTCCTCAACCTGCCTTGACAAAAAGGGACATTCTTTTTTTTCCTAGTCCCATGCTTTGCTGAACTAAATTTTTATTCATCCTTAATCTGGAGGAATAAAGTAAAAAGAGAAATTATACAAAAAATGCTCATTTGTGATCCTGTTTATTGTGTGTGTCTATTAATTTTCAAATCAGGAGCACCAGTGCTCCTTTGTGAAAGGCGTACTGTAGATAGCTGGGAGAGAAATCCAAACATTTCCGAGCAGTTCTACCTCAAGTGTAAATCTTTGTTTGCATTTTTCTGCTGCAATTACTCGCTCTTATGTTTTGACTTTATAACTTAACATTTATTATGACTACTTTTGAATGACATTTACAAGTTATTGACAATCATTTAAAAAATTCGTATCTATTTTATTTACTTTTTTATTGCTATATCATGATATTATATCATTATCATACTGATAGTTGAAAACACCACCATCTGAATTTTAGCTCATATCGTCCTCCCCTAATGCATAGCCCAAACAAGCCTAAAGCAAATGTATTGATTCTGAAGCAAGTACTTGTCCACATTCAATGTAACGGTGTCTTCTTTCTGTTTATTCTTGTTTTTAGTTTAGCTCCTTTTTCTACCTACCATACATTTATTTTTTTATGCTGGTCAAGGGGCTTGAGTGTGGAAAAACAGTCAAATTACTATTCATGGGCAAGTAAACGTGAGTGGATTTCTAAAGCAGTCTGTCACATAGACGGACTGTTCAAAGGACCACGTGTGTATCACTCTGAACTCCTGCTCTCAGTTTAAATAGTTAATTATAAACTCATCAGCAACAGGTTGAGGGTTCATGTTTTACAGCCCTATACATCAGCGTCATATCCAGCCAATACACATCAAAAGCTCATCCACTCCCAATTTCCTGTTTGCAGCGGTGCAGAATGGCTTGCTGCAATGATAGGCTGAATTTTTCACCCCCTCCTCAAACTCTTAGTGGACAGAGAAGTTAGAATCATGTGACTCGCGTGTGAATCAGTTGCATTCTTTGTCCTGTTGCAGGAATGTTGTGAATATTGTGTGCTGTATAAAACCCATTAAGAGCAACATACTGGTAAATATTGATGAGTGCAAAAGCAGTTTCCACACTAGTTCCTCACATATTTCATTTAATTCAAAAATTTTGTTTTGCCAACATGGGCAAAATAATGATTGCAGGGTTTTATTAGTATTAATGAGCATATAATAGGTATGATACGCACCATTGCTCATAATAAATTCCTTTATCAGAAAAACTATTTCATCATAACTCCTGCATGTGTTGTAAACAATTTTATGCTAGGAATTTTTCATGGAATGAATATCTGTGGTAAGAAGTATTGCATAGTCAGGAATTTCAAAGCACTGACTACAATATACAAACCTTTTACCAACTGCCTAACTTTTCAGGATAAAAAGCACTTTACATGACTATCATCCACCTGTGAAGCATGCATGCATGAAATGAATATCATAGGATATGATCACACTAACTAAAGCACTGCAAAACTGTATGGGGAAAAAGTGCACAAGGGTTAACCATATGGTTGTGGATAGTCTTTCTACCTCGATATCCGGAAGATCCTTGCTTAGCATTCGAGCCATGTTGCGTTCTGCCGAATCAAAACAGCGATACCGTGGATCGGATCGAAGCAAATGAAGAACGAAAACGACGCTGGAAATGGAGACTTCAGCGTGCAGCGCAGTCAGTCAGTCACTCGGCAGGACGGTGGTGCAGAAGTGGCAGCAGCAGCAGACTGATCTTCCAACTGTTCACCCGCCCGCCGGTTGTTTTTCCACTTCCCCGAAACTGTACTTTCTGTTCTTCGGCGACTCGGAGTGGCTGGAAAGCAGCCAAACCCTTGCCAGTTGAACATAACTGCAGCTCCAATGAAATAAACAGCAATTATAGTGCACTAAATTACAGTATAATGTAGTTTCACTGAAGTATGCTATAACAAAATGTTTGTTATTATGTAGTTTGCACACTGCATTACTAAAATACTGCAGTATTTGGTTGTATAACTGCAAGTGAACAGGTTATAATTTTTTTTTCAGAATTGTAGTTTTTTTCTGGTCATGGAACTATTTTATAAGTAAACTGAATGTAAATAAACCACGAATATAGTTACAACAGAATTTACTTGTACTTTTAACTGCATAGCTAACATAAATATACAATTTACATATTGTATATATTTCCTCAAGCTCCTCCCAGGAAAAAAAAATACTGTGAAATTTGATAGTAGAACCATGAAGTGGCCAAATTACCACCAAAATTCATAGTACAGCTGTGAAATAATTCATGGTCAGTTCATAGTCAAACAAGTTTACAGTTGTACCATGAAATTGTGGGACTGTGGGGCTGCGGTAGCCTAGTGGTTAAGGTACTGTCAAATCCCACCTCTGCCAAGCTGCCACTGTTGGGTCCTTGAGCAAGGCCCTTAACCCACAATTGGATTGTAAGACTTGTAAGTCGCTCTGAATAAGGGCTTCTGCTAAATGATGTAAATGTAAATGAAATTTCACAATAGAACCATGAAGTGACCAAATTACCATCAAAAATTCAGAGTAGAACTGTGAACTTCATGGTCAAACTGTGAAAGTTCACATTAAAACTGTCAAGCAATTCACAGTTTTACTATGAACATTCACAGTACTGGGCTAATATCACAACTAAGACTGATCATATACAGAAAACTTTGAAAAAACTGATAAGATTTTAAAATGCTACTATCTGGCCCTCTCACTACATTTACAATATATTTCATTGAAATACTGTATGTACATCCAAATATCAAAACACTATTTCAAAGTCCCCTTTGGGCATGAGCCAGAGAAGGTCCTGTACTCGCTTTGCTTTTGGTGATGCAGAGAGCTACTGGTTGTCGACGATGTTCACGTCACTATTTGCGTGAGCCGTAGTTTACAACTTACGATATTAACTGACTGATCCACTGACTTAAGGCAGCTAATCCTGACCATCTAGTGATTGAAATGATGAGATTTTGACACGACACTAGCCAGACTCTCATGATTTTATTCCAACTTCAGAAATTTGTCTGCGAAACCCAGGAAAAAATGTACTGTGAACTTCCATAGTAAAACTGTGAATTACTTGACAGTTTTAATGTGAACTTTCACAGTTTGACCATGAAGTTCACAGTTCTACTATGAATTTTTGATAGTCATTTTGATGGAATTTTTGATGGTCACACTTTATGGTTCTACTGTGAAATTTCATAGTACAACTGTAAACGTGGTGGACTATGAACTGACCATGAATTATTTCACAGTTGTACTATGAATTTTGGTGGTAATTTGGCCAGTTCGTGGTTCTATTGTCAAATTTCACAGTACACTGGGACTGTGAAATCGCTTGAAAACCATTTGGTGTACAGCTGGCATAAGATCAAAAATTTTATTAGGGATATGGTTTATGCTAAGCATAATCTGGAAGACTTTGAAAAGACAATGAAAATAGTCATTTATGCATCACAGAGTGTTTAGTCACAGACTATTATTTTGCAAAGACTGAGAATGTTGTTAGAGGTTCCCAACTTTTGTCCCCATTCAAAGGTGACCAGGCGTGATTCATATTTTTTGTTTGTCTGTTTTTAATAGAATAATTTTGTGTTCAAGCTTGCATTGTTACTTCTTTTTTTGCTGCTTCTTTATACTGCAAAAACATTTTCACTGCTATACATTTGCTTTGGTTTTGCATAAAATAAATGCAATAAAGAGCATAAAATTCTTGCAAAACGTGCATTTATTCAACTTTTCTTGGTATAAAAAATAACACTGCACAGCAGGACAAAGTAAGCAGCATGGTGGCTTGGTGGGTAGCACCACCGCCCCACAGCAAGAACGACCTGGGTTCTGTCCCAGGGTGGAGCAGCCTGGGTCCTTTCTGCATGGAGTCTGGATGTTCTCCCCGTGTCCGAGCGTGTTTACTCTGGGTACTCCAGTTTCCTCCCTCAGTTCAAAGACATGCATTAGGTCCATTAGGTTCATTGATTACGCTACATTGTCCTGACCTAAGTGTGTATATGTATATATATATATATATATATATATATATATATATATAAATATATACAGTATATATATATATATATATATATATATATATATATATATATATATAATATGGTGTGTGTGTGTGTGTGTCAGAGAGAGACGTAGATGTAACCTGGTGTGTGTCGCTGTGAATAGGCCATTGATTGCCAATAGAGAGGTCAAATAAATAAACACAACCAACCAAACTTTAAAGTGCAGTACAAGTGCAGGGCTACCTGCATTCGAAATATTGTGCCTGTTACAGTCAGAATTGTACATTCAATGTCAAATGTCAAATCTTTTTAAAATACACACCTAAAATAATAATTTAACAAAAAAAAAAAAAAGCCACACAGGCTGTAAAATAAACAAAGTGGCTTCTTAAGTACTGTAATGGTATCTTAAGATCAAATAATGGAAACACCACAATTTATTATATTATATATTACATTTCTATGTTATTCAATGGTTGAATTATGCATAATTTCTCTACCTGCCAGAGACATTTCTGTACTTGCTTTGCTGCTCCCAATTTAGCTGGTTGTCGACAATGTTCATGTCACAATTTGTGTGAGTCGAGGCTCAAGACTTATGATAATATTATGGTAATATCAAGATGAGAAAAAGACTGACTTAAGACAGCAATTCTGATCACCTTACACCAAATGCAATGCAGCTCTAGCCAGACTCTCATGATTTTATTCCGACATAATTTGTCTGCGACTGTGAAGTTGTCGGTGTAATTACAGAAAATTCAAAATGTATCCCATTAACCCAGAATCCCTGCTTCAGTAAAAGAAGATGAAGAAGAACCCCACATGTCGTCAGGGCACAAATGCGTTGTGTGTGTGTGTGTGTGTGGGTGAGTGTGTGTGGGGGTGTGTGGGGTGTTGCGCGAGAGGCTTACATAGGTGTTATAAACAGTATGTCTCAGTATGTATATCTTCCGAAACCCCCAAAAGGGGGGGGTTTTTTTCATGCTACATACGTTATGGTTGGTGTGCATGATGTAAGGAAAGGACACGGTAGCTATATGCAAATACTGATGAATGTAATGAGGAACAAAACTCGGTACACTGTTAGTAAGGGTAAAGCAGCACGTCATGCTAAGCTTAACCTAAGCTGATTTTGTTGTCTGTTAAGTAACACTATCGTGCAAATGATATACAGGAGCTAGAAGACCCGACTACTTCTTTCAAATCATCTGTGTGTGGGAACATTCAGCAGCCAGATGTTTTTAACCAGTCCTACATAACAATATGACCTATGGAAGAGAGGATGTTCTCTGTTTACATCTTATTGTTTACTGCTTAATACACTACAAAGTACTTCAGGGGGGACTCTAGATGGAATAAATTGTAACTAGCACTACAGTCTGCTCAAAATAAATGAAAATAAACCTATCCTTTTTGCATTTTGGGTAGTTGTTGCCGTTGCCCTGTTGTACTGAACTTGATACACACACCTGGATAAAAAATGCAACAAACCCAAAATTGCAAAACATTAAGCTTTTAATTGGTCTCAACAGCAAGTAATAATCAGTAAATGAATTAAACAAATAGACAAAGTATGGTAACTTAGAATTAGTATAGCATTTCCCTTTTATTTCCTTAAATGCTTAAGTCTTGTGGATAAACACAAAGAAGAGTCAATGTGGTTCCGATAGCAATGGCTTTAAACAGTTGACGAGTAGTTGAAATGTTTCCCAGTTAGTTCATGTTTAATGTGAGACAAATTGTTCTCTATAGGGTTCAAATCTGGACTCTGGCCAGTCCAAAACATGATCCTCATGGTCTTGTTCTCGAGCTGCTTTTTCTTGGTCTTTGTAGTTTGAGCAGGAGCGTTGTCTTGGTGAAAAATAACATGATCGTACCTCTTTAGAAAAGAACTTTTCAGTTGTGGGAATCAGGCCTTTCTGCAATATTCCCTGTACTTCAAAACTTTAATTGACTCTTTACAGTGAAGCAGCTCACCCAGCAGCCCCACGTCATGACACCTCTACCGCCATGCTTAATATTAGAGATACATTCTCTGTTATACTTCAGATCTTCAAAAACACATCTCTGGACCATCACCAAGCAACTCCAATAGTGATTCATGAGTGCACACAACTCTAGATGTTTCTAATGTTTTTCTTACACTGCAAAGGCTTTTTAGTATATCTTCTAGACACAAAACCTACAAACCTAAATCAGAAAACGTTGGGACAGTATGGAAAATGCAAAAAATAAAAATAAAAATACAGTTTTCCTTACATTTACTTTAACTTTTATTTCATTGCCCACAGTAACCTGTAACCTGAGGTATTCCATGTTTTGTCTGGTCAGTTTCATTGTTTTTTTTTTTTTTTAAATAAACATCCCTTCCTGCATTTCAGGCCTACAGCACATTCCAGAAAAGTTTTGACATGGGGCAATTTAGGGCTAGTAATGAGGTATAAAAAATTAAATAATGATGTGCTTTTAAACAGTTGAAGTCAACAGGTGATTGGAATCATGATTTGGTCCACAAAAATTGGTACAGTATCTGCGAAAGGCTGAGTCTTTAAGGAGCAAAGAAGAACTGAAGATCTCTAGAAAAATTACTGCACATGAAATGTATTGAGATGTTTAAAAACAACGCTCCTCAAAGAAAGATTGGATTGAAGTGATTGGCATATTTCAGTCCATTTGCTGTTTTTGTCTTGTTAAAAACTGCATGGATGTCCCTGGAAAAGATGTTGTTTTAAGCATATGTTGCTCTAAAATCTCAATGTTCTTGTACTTTTCTGATTAATGCTGCCATCACAGAAGTGTAAATGACCTTTGCCAAGGGCACTGACACAACCCCATATCACGTCAGACCCTGACTTTTGGACTTGCGGATAAAAGTCCTTTTCGTCTTTGGTCTGGAGTCAATTTCTTCCAAAAAAAAAGGTCAAAATAGTGATTCAATTGCAGTATATGTTTCCTCTGTGTGATGGTCCATCCCAGATGAGTCCAAGCCCAGAGAATCTGACACCACTTCTGGAAATGATAACATAAGGCTTCATTTTTGCATAGTAATGGTTTAAGTGGGAATTTGTGATTGCTGCTTATTGTAGCGCTTGAAAAAAGGTTTGCTGACATAATCCCTTGCCTATGTGGTTCTATTTTTGGAGGGTGATTTTTGATCCAGTGCCGTCTGAGGGATCAGAGATCACAGGAGTTCAGTTTAGTCTTGCTCCCTTATCCTTTACGAACTGAAATTCCTCCAGATTGTTGTAATTTAATGATGTTATGAACTGTAGAGGAAGAAATATACAATTCCCATCCAATGTTTCTTTAAAGAACATTGTTTTTTAAACATTTCAATATTTTTTCAAGCATTTGTTGAAAAACTAGAGATCCTCTGGCCATCTTTTCTCCTCAAAGTCTCAGCCTTTCATGGACAGCGTTTTTGTACCAAATCATGATTATAATCACCTGGTCGCCTCACCTCTTTGAAATCACATCTTTTTTTTTTTTTTACCTCCCTAGCCCTAAATTGCTCTGTTGCAGCTTTTTTTGGAATCTGTTGCAGGCCTAAAAAGCAGGAATGGATGTTTATTAAATTAAGCTTACCAGAAAAAACATGAAATATCTTGGGTTCATACTGTCTGAAATTAAATAAAAGTAAATGTAAGGAACACTGCAGGTTTTTTTATCTGCATTTTCCATCCTGTCCCAACTTTTTCTGATTTGTGGTTGTACATTAAACAATGTTCTAGTTATTGTTTTGCTGTCAGTTTTTGAAGGCTTCTTCCTCTCTTTAAGAACTGTACATTTCTGCAGGTGGTCATTTCTGGCTGAAGCTGCTTTGGGCATCATCTGTTGTTTCAAAGTGCTGACCTATTCTCCTTAATAGCTGATAGTGAAATAGAGATTTGCTGTGCCTTTAGGGTCTTGTACATTTCAGAATAGCGGTAGTTGGTCCGATGAAGGCCAGCTATGTGGTTTCTGACACAACCCCTGCTGATATTTTCCTTTTTTAGGAACAGATTTTCTCTCACATTTACCTTGGGACTCACAAGGCAAGACATAATGTAGGGCTCTACCTGTAGATGTACAAGACTACAGATTTGATTGAAGTTTTCAAGCTTGTGATGGGCTGCATCAGATGTGTGCATCAGATGTGTGAGACCATCGATTTTAAATTATATATCCATATTGTGGAAAATACAGGCATTGCAAGTGTTTTTAGGGAAGACTGACAGCAGACTCATTATTATTTAACCCTCTCATAAGACCTCTGTTTTCATAATTGGTATTGGTTTCCATGCATGTCAGCCTGTCCCAGTTTTATTATATATGCCAGACCCCTCCCTTTAAACCTCCTCACAAACACTTAGTTCGACTTACATCAAAACTGGTATTGTCAAAATTACGTCATAGTGACCTTGGAACAGTTGCCTTTCAAATGGGGAAACATGGACGCTTCCACAAAACGCTTGTTAGTTTTAGACTGTCCGAGCACTCAATATCCATAAACTAGTTTCCAGTCCAAGTGCTTCAGATTTAACCAAGTAGAGAAATTGTAGTTTATTACTGTTGACGGTGAGCAACCATGTTGAAATGACGCATGTCAAAGTTGACATGGACATACGTGCTTTCTTCCCAATGTAGAAATAAAAAGGAGGGTGAAGACAGAATACTTCAGTTTGCATATTTTGAGGTTTTACTGCTCCATGTTATACACCTCTAACTGGTCAACTAATTAATCAGCTCTTCCTGAGTTGAATTGAATGTGTTAGAGTGGAAAAATATTTAACTGTGTAAGGGACTGCTCTACAAATTTAGCATTTCCCTGCTCTAACAGGACTGATTCAATTCATAATTCATCAGTAAGTGACAAACACATGTGTGTGTAAAGTAGTTGGTTTCCATGTCCTGGATTGGTAACACTGATAATTAAAATACTATATGATACCAAACAAAGAGAGATAAAGAGAGAGATATAAAACAAATAGGAATATGTGAAAGAGAGTTACATCTTATACGAATGCATAACTATATGTGTAAGTCTTTGAAATACAGTTCCTTACACAATTATTGGCATCCCTGGTAAATATCTGTGAAAATAATTAAAAGAATTTCAAAAGTACATTTAATCTGACAAAAAAATAGGTGTCAGGAACCAGACCTAAATATGGTGACAATCCTTTGGTAAAGAACTCAGCTTACACTTTGCCCAATTGCCTTGTACCATGCCAGAGCATGATTGTGGAGGTGACTGACAGTTCAGGGCTGCAGACTTTGGACTGTTGCTACATATGCATTGCATGCAAACACTCACAATGCTACACACTAGTTGCTGTAGCTGGTAATGTAGGCTGACCACAAAAGCTTGCAGGTATAGCTGGTTGACTTTCATGAAACCATACCAGTGTCAGTGACCAGCTATGCTGGAATAACATTGCTT
>JAJAGP010006456.1:0-21472 GCA_025084515.1 Ancistrus triradiatus | reverse complement strand
ACACTCAAGGTTATATCAAAATCAATCTCATGTATACTCAAATCTTGGTGAATTTAATGTAATCAATTAACCTAAAGCATGTCTTTGGACTGTGAGAGGAAACTGGAGCACCCAGAGTGAATCCACACAGACACAGGGAGGACATGCAAACTCCACACAGAAAGGACCCAGATTGCTTCACCTGGGATCGAACCCAGGATCACCAACAGCTGGGAAGAAAGCCAAACTGGAGCGAGGCCGTAAACACATCTGTGCTTCCACGGACCGAAGGCGAATTGTCAAGATCTTCCAGAGTCCACCGAACAGGGGCATTAGAGTCTGAAGATTGGATTGCTTCCGTTCCCCGTTCCCCGTGTGATGTCTGACGACAGGTAGAGGCCCGGTTCCGTTCCATCTCCTTCGCGTGAGCCCTTGCAAACCAACCGGCAAGTACCGCTTTTATTCCTTATCTGGGTCCCTGATTCTCATAACATTGCGTTTTGACCTTAAAACCACGCTTCAACATAGACTTATCCACGCCTAAGTAGCTTCTACCATATTATTCACGTTCAACGTAATTAAGGTTACCAGTAACATTGCAACGTTGGTAATTATTGCGTGACCAATAAGTTACATAGAGTCATCTTGGTTTCTAATTTTTAATTATTGTAATACGTACGTTTGCCATTTTTCCCCATTTCCCATACTGTGATATATACATGTTCATCATCATTTTATGATTTCAACTCTTTGATACACTCGTTATTACATTAGATAATCTGTTGGTATTGCCTTGTTTGTAGTTAATAAACTTGTTATAAACCTTTTGAATTTGCCGCCTGGTGTGAGAGTTCATTCATTCAAAGGTCGAGAAATATACTTTGAATTCACTATTCAGACCTAGACTGATCAAGTTTGTTGTTCCCTCTTTAACTGGTCTCCAAATCTACCAGTGAATTATTTATATTTATAATAAACGATTTGGTGGTGCCCCTTTTTCTTAATTAATTAATTAATAAATGTATATAATTTTAATTAATAAAGTTTAATTAAAATTAATCCAATTAAAGTGTAGTCTTAGTTTGCTACATTAGGTTGACGCCTGCACGATCGCACTGTGGGTTCTCACGCCGCCATGAGGGATCAACAGTGGCCTCTAGTGGCCAAAGCGTGACTCCTAATAGTACCCCCCCCCCCAAGGGGCGTCCCGACACCCCTAAGCATGACTAAACCCTCCCCTAGCCTGTCTAAAATGCTCAGGGTTGAGCATATGACATCTGAGGAGGTGCCAGTAGGTGGGACACACCTTTAAATAGGAGCCAAATGGGAGGGTAGGCCAACACGAGCCAGATACAAGACTTGGCTCTGGCTCGGGACTAGCCTTGAGCAGCTCAGGAGTGGAGCTCTGCACAGGCACCTCAGAGGTGGATCTTGGCTTAGGGGCGGAGCTCGGTACAGGTGGCTCAGGGGTAGTGCTTGGCACTGGCATCCCAAAGGCAGAGACCCACCCAAATAAGCTGAAGAGAATGGTTGAAGCAAGTCGTCTGACTTCATGTGACCTGACTTCAATGACCTTGGCATCGAGGTCAACAAAAGTGACCATGTCGCAGTAGACTCCGGTATGGCACCAACATGCTTGGGCATGGAGGCAGGGGGCACAGCGAGCTCAGGTATGGAGCTGGGTAGCACTAGCTGCTCTGTTATGAGGCTAATGAGCATGACGAGCTCAGGTACAGAATTGGGTGGCACTAGTTGCTCAGATACAGAGCGTAAGGGTGCGGCATGCTCATGTATGGAGCTATGCAGCACTAACTGCTCAGGTACAAAGCTTAGGGGCGCTAACTGGTCAGGTATGGAGCTAACATGCTCAGCTATGGAGCCTGTGGGCACAGCTTGCTTAGGTTCGGAGCTATGGGGCGCTAACTGCTGTGGTATGAAACTACGGGGTGCTATCTGCTCAGGTACGGAGCTTGGGGGTGTGGCATGCTCAGGTAAGGAGCTACAGGGTGCTAACTGCTCGGAAACGAAGACATGGGGTGGTAACTGCTCAAGTGCAGAGATAATTTGCTCAGGTATGGAGCTTAGGGGCGGGGTGTGCTGAGGCATGGAGTGCGTGGCGTGCTCAGGTATGGGGTTACGGGGCACTAACTGCTCAAGTACAAAGGTACAGTGTGCTAACTGCTCATGTACGGAGCTAACATGCTCAGGTACGGAGCTTTGGGTTGTGGTGTGCTCAGGTATGTAGCTTAAGGGAGCGGCATGCTCAGGTACGGAGCTACGGGGCTTGCTAACTGCTCAGGTATGGGACATTCCAGCCAGGAGGGAACAGAAGAGCTGCAGGTAAGGGTCTTCCTCTCCCAGCCTTGCCCTTTAAGGCAGGCTTTAGCATGTATGGCCAGGCCATATAGATCAGCCAGAGATGAAGGATCCGGAAAGAAGAATAACTCCTCCCAAACTTCCTCATGCAGGCTATACTTAAAAGTGTCCCTCAACACCTGGTCACCAAAACCCGACTCCATGGCCAGCTCGTGAAACTCTGTGATGTAAGTGGTAACTGGCCTGGAGCCATGGGTGAGGTCCAGGATATGTGGTGAGACACGTGACCTGGCACCGGACCGGTGGGGTCCACAGGCAGCGAGGCTAGGTGTGGTTAACTGTCCAGGTGCAAGGCCAATGGGCTCAGGTGTGGAATGTTCTGGCTGGACAAAAATGATGAGCTGCAGGACCGACCCATCCTCTCCCTAGCCCGCTGTTTCATAAGGGCTTTGGCTAGAGTAGCCAGGTCGAACAGATCGACAAGGGAAGAGGTGGGTGAGTAGAAGGGCAGTTCAATGTTTACCTCCTCATTAAGACCCTGTCTAAATAGAGTCATAACTCAGCCATGTACTCAGCTACCTCCCTGGAGCCCTGACAAATAGAAAAAATTCTGGGTCGCTCCAGTGTAAGCTTAAGTGTCTGGGGTTCCAGGTAAGTGGTGGGCAGATTCAGGATAGCCTGAACCCCAGATGGATGATGGCGATGAGGGCTGGGCAGCTTGGGCGTGGGGGGTGGGGGTTGGGATGCCACACCAAATCCTTGACTCGGCCGTAATTAATGGACAACCCCCATGAGCCAACTGGGTCTCGGATAAAGAAACCAGCCGAGTACCGCGACTGGGGACCTCCAGACTAGAGGTCCAGGACCTAATGCTGGGTCCTTTTACTGATCGCACCATTCTGTTATGATTCACCATGTTAAAACGATGACGAACAAAATATAAAGTTTATGAAAAAATTTTAAGTTATATTTTAGGACCTAAATGCAGTTAGCTCTAGATGGAATTAATGTGATGTTATACTAGATAACTTATAACACAATGACATGGTAGAATCTGTGTAGTTTACTCTATGAAAACACTTTGACAGTATTTAAAAACTGCAGATGCATGAGTAAGTGAGTTAGTGTGCATTGGAGCCTGTTTACCTTGGTACCCTGTCCAGGGTGTGATTTAGAAAGAGATAACAAATTGAATTAAAATTGTACAATGTATTAAAAACATAATACATACATAATAAAAAAAAAAAATAATAATAAAAAAATAATAAAAATAATATATATATAAACAGTGGGCCAAAAAAGTATTTAGTCAGCCACTGATTGTGCAAGCTCCCCTACTTAGAAAGATGAAAGAGGTCTGTAATTTTCATCATAGGTACACTTCAACTATGAGGGACAAAATGAGAAAACAATTCCACGAAATCACATTGTAGGATTTTTAAAGAATTTAATTGTATATCATGGTGGAAAATAAGTATTTGGTCACCCAGAAACAAGCAAGATTTCTGGCTCTCACAGACCTGTAACTTTAAGAAGCACTTCTGACCTCCACTCATTACCTGTATTAATGGCACCTGTTTGACCTCAATATCTGTATAAAAGACACCGGTCCACAGTCTCAAATAGTTAGACTCCAAACTCAACCATGTCCAAGACCAAAAGAGCTGTCGAAGGACACCAGGAAGAAAATTGTGGACCTGCACCAGGCTGAGAAGGGTGAATCTACAATAGGCAAGCAGGTTGGTGTGACAAAATCAACTGTGGGAGCAATTGTAAGAAAATGGAAGACATACAAGACCATTGATAATCTCCCTCAATCTGGGGCCCCACGCAAGATCTCATCCCGTGGGGTCAAAATGATCATGAGAACACTGAGAAAAAATCCCAGAACTACCTGGAGGGGCCTGATGCATGATCTGGAGAGAGCTGGGACCAAGGTAACAAAGGATACCATCAGTAACACACTACGCCGAGAGGGACTCAGATCCTGCAGTGCCAGGCGTGTCGCCCTACTTAAGCCAGTACATGTTCAGGCCCATCTGAAGTTTGGCAGAGAGCATATGGATGATCCAGAAGAGGATTGGGAGAATATCATGTGGTCAGATGAAGCCAAAATAGAACTTTTTGGTAAAAACTTAACTCGTCATGTTTGGAGGAAGAAGAATGCTGAGTTGCATCCCAAAAACACCATAGCTACTGTGCAGCATAGAGGTGGAAGCATCATGCTTTGGGGCTGTTTTTCTGCAGAGCGGACAGGCCGACTGATCCGTGTTAAGAAAAGAATGAACGGGGCCATGTCTCGTGAGATTTTAAGCCAAAACCTCCTTCCATCAGTGAGAAAATTGAAGATGGAATGTGACTGGATTTTTCAGCATGCCAATGATCCCAAACATATCGGTCGGGCAACAAAGGAGTGGCTCGGTAAAAAGAATTTCAAGGTCCTGGATTGGCCTAGCCAGTCTCCAGACCTCAACCCCATAGCAAAGTTGTGGAGAGAGTTGAAAGTCTGTGTTGCCCAGCTACAGCCCCCAAACATCACTCCTCTAGAGGAGATCTGCAGGGAGGAATGGGCCAAAATACCAGCTACAGTGTATGCAACCCTGGTTAAGACTTATAGAAAACCTTTGACCTCTTTCACTGCCACAAAGGTTATGTTACAAAGTATTGAGTTGAACTTTTGTTATTGACCAAATACTCATTTTCCACCATAACTTACAATTAAATTATTTAAAAATCCAACAATGTGATTTCCTGGATTTTGTTTCTCATTTTGTCTCTCATAGTTGAAGTGTACCTATGATGAAAATTACAGACCTCTCTCATCTTTCTAAGTAGGAGAACTTTCACAGAATACTTTTTTGCCCCACTGTTCTTGTGTGTGTATATATTGTAACGTTAATAGCTGGATTAGAGTTTCCCCAACTCCCTATACCCTCTGTTCGAACGGTTGTCAAGCCATAAACTCTGTGCCTCTTTGAATGCAAAAGGCCCACCATCTGGACAGGATCTTACCCCCACCAAGTGATGACTCCATCAACGGTTGAACTCTTTCTCAAACCAACGGAATTGGAGGTCTGTTTAAACAGACCTACAACCTTCGGCATCTCCAATCATAAACTAAGTCCATGTGTTAATCTTAAAAAGGGGGTTTCAACGTTCAGACCCAGTTTTCTCAATTTCCCTCTGACTGTTGCAAAATTAACGACTTTCTTCCGCAGCCGGCCTGGCGCCAGAAAGACACCCCTGGAGATTTATGACACCAAGAAACTATCAGCTTTTGTTCTAAGAGACAAACTTTAGTAATGGTATTAAACTTTTGATTGGGAAGAGATTACCTTTGCCGTAACCTACTAATTAGATAACCCATGATATTTACTTCATAATAAGTCTAAACACACCCATATGTGTCTACCTAGTTCATATAAAGAGTTGATCGGAGATATTCCTCGTACTCACAATTATATAATCGTATGTATATGCATGTTACTGATTTGTCAATGTATTCTCATCTCTATTTGGTTAATGTTTTAGTATAACGATCATTTTTATACGTAATATGGTCCAGTTGTGCTATACTTGGTTATGATTAGAAAACCAGCTGTTTTTATCTACACGTATCGATCGCTCATTTTATATTCATTCATACTTATAAAGAACAGAAATTAAGTTGTTATTTAGAATGTACTGTTTCCTACATCTTGTATCGATCGTATTATTAGTTGTTTAAGGAATAGCAAATGTATGTGCTGTAGTTAGAATGCTTTAACAATGTTCTAGGTTATCAATTCAAGGTGCCTTTGATCATCTGAACCTTACAACAAAGTCTGCATCTAAACTTGTAACTTTGAGGATTTTTGGTTATTATTTGATACTTTTAATCACTTTAGAAATGTATAAATATATTAATCCAAGTTAGAACGTCTGTGGCTCATATGGTGAAATAAGACACAACCACGATAGGAGGGATTTACTGATGAGTCAGCTTCTCATTGGCTAAGTAGGGGTAACTCCTTATGCCCCGCCTCCAGCCGCTTACGATCCGGAACATTCAAAAGCAACGTGGCCCGACCGCGTGGTGAGCTAGCTTCAAGTCTCGTGTGTTTGTTTTGTTCTCTTTGTTCTTCAAGTCTTTTTTTTGTCTTTTAAAGTTGCATTTTTTCTTTTTGTCAGCCTTTTTATCTGTTTTTGCTCAAGTTTTCACGTTTATATTAAGTTTCCTGTGCCCAGCAGTCTTAAGTAGTTCGGTATTGCTGAATTAGAAGATAGTTGAAAGACCAGCCAGCCAAGATCTAATTCACGCTCTGCCATTCTCATACCATACAAGTTTTCCAAGTTTTTGCTGAAGCTCGTGGTGCTAGAACGTGTTCGAACCACCTTTATCTGTGGCCAAGATAGAATCCGAGTCGCACGCACGCAAGTCGAGGTCAGAGACCCCGGATCACCAACAACTGGGAAGAAAGCCAAACCGGAGCGAGGCCCTCAACACATCTGTGGTTCCACGGACCGAAGGCTAATTGTCAAGATCTTCCAGAGTCCACCGACCAGTGGCATCAGAGTCTGAATGATTCCCCTCCCTTGTTCCCCGTGTGACATCTGATGACAGGCAGAGGCCCGGTTCCGTTCCATCTCCTTCACGTGAGCCCCCCGCAAAGAAACCGGCAAGTACCGCTGTTATGGCTTATCTGGGTCCCTGATTCATGTACCTTGCGTTTGATCTTAAAACCACGCTTCAACATAGACTTATCCACGCCTAAGTAGCTTCAACCATACTATTCACGTTCAACGTAATTAGGGTTACCAGTAACATTGCAACGTTGGTAATAATTGCGCGACCAATAAGTTACATAGAGTCATCTTGGTTTCTGATTTTTAATTACTGTGATATGTCCATTTCACATACTGTGATATATACATGTTCATCGTCATTTTATGATTTTAACTCTGTGATACACTCGTTATTACATCATATAGTCTGTTGGTATTGCCTGGTTTTGCAATTAATAAACTTGTTTGTAAACTCTTTTGAACTTACCACTTGGTGTGAGAGAGTTTCATTCAACAAAGGTCGAGAAATATACTTTGAATTCCCTATTCAGACCTAGACTGATCAATTTCAAACTGTTTTCTTTTCCGGATGCCACCAGTCCACAAAGATCCGGTGGTGCCATGTGCCCCGTTTTTTTTTATTATTAATTAAAAATTAAATCCAATTTAAAGTGTAGTCTTAGGTTTGCTACAATATATATAGATATTATATATATATATATAATATATATATATATATATTATATATATATATTATATAATATATCACCACACACACATCTATATATACACTATATACACACATACACATATACATATACACACACACACATATATAAATATATATATATATATATATATATGTGTGTGTGTGTATATGTATATGTGTATGTGTGTATATATGTATATATATGTGTGTGTGTGATATATATATATATATATATATATACACACATACACATATATACACACACCAGAAGGACTAGAAGCCGGCGGGGAAGGAGTATGGCAGGAGCAGGTCAACTGAAGAAGAAAAGAACTGACTGTGAGCCCAAACAGGTAAATAAACCGGCATGAGAGCCGAACAGAAAACAAAAGAAGGCTCAGTACAAACTAGGGCTGGATACTGAAATATTTTTTTTTACACTGAGGAAGACTGTAGGGACAGTCAGACTGGAAGCTAGAGCAATACAATGGGCAGTGGCAGCGGCAGCGGCAGCGGCTGCGGCTGCGGCTGCAGCTGCAGCTGTGGCTGCGGCTGCGGCTGCTTGAGTGTAGCAGCCAGTACCGTGATGATGACGGAATAATCTGGCGAAGTCTTGACGATCAACTGGCGGTTAAATGCAGAAAGGAGATGATGGGCATGTGTGTCAGCTGTGGCCTTGTTGGAGGAGGTGCGTGGATGAGACTGGAACGGCAGCCAAAAAAACCCCCGATCGCTAGGAAGCAAAGCACAACACACACACACACGCCGCGCTTGGGAAGAAGGTAAATAGAACGTGAGGGGACCGTATGCAAATGGACAAAAAGCGGAAAAAAAACGGTGACGACCCAGAGCGAACCCTAACAGTCCTTACTGTCAGGAGGATGTGGGCTTAAGAGTCGCACATTCTCGTCCATAGCTTCCTCTCAACCCTTTTCTCTTCTACAGCAGGTAGAGCTATTGATACCTGCTGTTCTTTCTCTATAATTACACACACCCTTGCTGGTAATTTCCTTGTCTGGCCTTGTCTTATGGCAAACGACAGCAGGCAAGGAGTCCCCCTATTTTTTTCACTATTATATTCATGGTACTTGACTAGGAACATTTAATTGGTTCAGTTATGAAAACAGTGTTTGGTGTACACGATTTTAGGTAATGCTGATGTTTCAGTAGAGTGATAATTATAATTATCTAAGGCAGAGATTACGGAAGGTTTTCTTTCTTTTGTTCCTGAAGGAAAAGAAAAAGTCCAGAAACACATTTTCTTCATACAGCGGTGCTTGGAGGTTTGTGAATCTTTTTGAATTTTCTATATTTCTAAATAAATATGACCTGAAACATCATCGGATGTTCACACAAGTCCTAAAAATAGATCCCCAGTTAAACCCAGTTAAACAAATGAAAGTTAAAGACATTATGCTTGGTCATTTATTTATTGAGGAAAATTATCCAATATTACATATTAGTGAGTGGCAAAAGTACTATGATTAGCATTTAATTTGAAGTTGAAATTACAGTCATGTGTCAATGGGATGATAACCAGGTGAGAGTGGGCACACTGTTTTATTTAAAGACCAGGGATCTATCAAAGTCTGCTCTTCACAACAAATGTTTGTTGAAGTGATCATGGCACAACAAAAAGGAGATTTCTGAGGACCTCATAAAAAACAGTTTGTTGATGCTCATCAGGCTGGAAAAGGTTCAAAAAACCATCGGCTAAAGAGTTTGGACTCCACCAATCCACAGTCAGATAGACGTGTACAAATGGAGGAAAATTCAAGACCATGGTGTACTCTCCCCAGGAGTGGTTGACAACAAAGATCACTCCAAGAGCAAAGGCGTGTAATAGGTTTATTAGGTCATGAAGGACCGCAGGGTAACCTTTTCTAAGCTAATGAAGGTCTCTCTCACCTTGGCTAATGTTAATGTTCATGATCCACCATCATAAGAACACTAAACAACAATGGTGTGCATGGTAGGGTTGCAAAGAGAAAGCCACTGCTCTTCAAAGAACATTGCTGCTCATTTGTAGTTTGCTAAAGATCACATGGTCAAGCCAGAAGGCTGATCGGAAAGAATGTTTGGGACGGATGAAACCAAAATAGAACTTTTGGTTAAAAAAAAAAAGTTTTAAGTTTGGAGAAGGAAAACACTGCATTCTAGTCATAAGAACCTTATCCCCATCTGGGGAAACATGGTGGTGGTATTGTCATTGTTTGGTCCTGTTTTGCGGCATCTGGGCCAGGTTGGTTTGGCTTGCCATGATTGATGGAACAATGAATTCTGAATTATATTAGAGAATCTAAAGAAAAATGTCAGGACATCTGTCCTTGAACTGAATCTCAAGAGAAGATGGGTCAATCGCAGCAAGACAACGACCTAAGCACACAACGTCGTTCTACCAAAGAAGGGTTAAAGAGAATAAAGTTTAATGTTTGCAATGGCCAGTCAAAGTCCTGTCTGACCTTAATCCAATGAAATGTTGTGGAAGGCCACTGAAGCAAGCAGTTAATGTGAGGAAACCCACCAACATCACAGAAATTGAAGCTGTTCTGTATGGAGGAATGGGCTTAAATTCCTCCAAGCCGGTGTGCAGGACTTATCAACAGTTACAAGAAACGCTAAGTTATTGTTATTGCTGCACGGCGGGTCACACTAGATACTTAAAGCAAGAAATGCAAACATATAGAAATTTTAAACGGTTCACAAACTTTCAAGCATCACTGTACCTCAGACCATAACAGTCTGCAAGATGGAATTTAAACATCGTCTAACAGGTCAGACAGAATCCCAAATTATACTCATTGAAAAAATTTAAAATATAACAATGCACCCAGATATAAATGTTGATTGCTGTAAAACTCAGAATGCAGTTATGTCGCAGGGAGATATGCAAATGAGTACAGGTGTGTCTGATTAGACACTGGGTCTTGCCACAGTAGGGTGTAAAGAGCTTCCCCTGCTGCCCTATGAAAAGGCTCTCAGATGGTTCGTTTGGGTAGTGTCCCTCTTGGTGTAAGATTGTTGACTGCTAGACATGCCTTTACAATGCACTTGAAGAGATTTTGCCTTGGTAACAGACTTTGAGAGAGGGCACATCATTAGATTGGGAGAATCAGGATGGTTGATTTGACCAATTACCTGTCATCTAGGCTGCTCTGAGCTACTGTAGCTGTTAGGAGGTGTTGGGATTCAGTGAGGGCATGCATGTACAACAAATATGGCTGTATACTACAGACCACCAGTGAGGAGCCCTCATTTGATACGCTGAGAAGTACAAGAAGCTCCCACATTTTTGGTTTGTCCACCATCCAGACACAGGTTGCACTTTGACTACACACCCCTGTCTCCTTCTGGAACCATTTCCAGGCAGAAGAAATTTGTTGTTACAGTGCCCATTACACGTCCTGCTGACATGCAGCCACCATTGTCTTTGTTTGCAGTAGTGCCATAACAAGAAACCTGGACTGCTATGGATGGATTCTCTTTACTGACAAATCCAGGTTCTGTTTGGTAATAAACGACAGTTGAGTTTGAGCATGGAAGCCTCGTGGTGAGCACTTCAATCCTGCCTTTGCTGTGGAGCAATACACTGCCCCAACTGCTGGTGTGATGATATGGGGCACTATCACATACGACAGTCAATCACCCATAGTAGTAATACCATACTACTACCATAGTAGTAGTCTCCACAGCAATGACTGCAGTCTGGCCCACAACAACAACCTTATCATCAATTATGCTGATGACATCCCAGTGGTCAGACTCATCTCAAAGGGTGACGAGGCAACCTACACACAGGACGTCCTGATGCCCAAAACCTGGTGTTCAGAGAATAACCTAGCCCTGAACACCAGGAAAACCAAAAAAATCAATGTCGACTTCAGGAAGCACAGCATGGACCTAGCCCCACCAGGAGATATCAGAGGAGAACAAGATGCCAAGAAACCGGAAGGTGTAGACCCTTTACACACCACTCGCCGGTTGACATCAACCAGCGAGTGTGTGGAAAAGGTCCACACCTTCCGGTTTCTTGGCATCCTGTTCTCCTATGATATCTCCTGGACAGAGAACACAGCAGTAATAAAGAAGGCTCAACAGCGGCTACACTTCCTGAGAGTCCTTAGGAAGTACAACCTGGACTCCAACCTGCTGCTGACCGTCTACCACTCGTCCATTGAGAGCATGCTGACATACTGTATTACAGTATAGTACGGCAGCTGCCTGGTGGACGACAGGAAGAGGCTTCAGAGAGTAGTAAAGTCAGCACAAGAGATCATTGGCTGCCCTGTCCCCTCCCTGATGGACATTTATACCTCATGCTGCCTCAGCAAAACAAATAACATCATCAAGGACAACTCCTACCCTGGCTTTGGACTGTTTGACTTGTTGCCCTCAGGGAAGCGCTAAAGGTGCCTCAGATCAAGAACAAGAGTGTTTGACTCAAGAACAGTTTTTTTTTCCCCGAAAGACATAACCACCATAAATTCATACATGCTTTGATCTCTTAGTCTAATCTCCACACATCAGTCAACACCCCCCCCCCTTCCCCAAAGCCTTTTATTTCATCTACTGTCCAATATTGCCATCTATTACGGACAACTTGTTATATTCCACTATTGTGCAACATTTGTATACTATGGAATAACATTACTCTCACTACCTACATCCATTATTGTGCAATATTGGATAATGTGCAATTAACAACTGTATTGTAACAGTTATCTATTTATTTATTAACCTCTAACTTATGCACCATTTGCACTATTTCTTTTGTGTTGTATCTTTGTATGTGTTGCACTGTGAGAGAAGTGGCTTTTAATGTCATTGTATGTACATATAGTGGCAAGAAAAACATTCTGTTCTGTTCTATTCTATTCTATTCTATTCTATTCCATTCTAACTGCAAAACAGGCATGAAGACCAATGAGGATGGAATGCAAAACTGACAGGTAATCCAATGCAAATGAAACTGCAAAACATGCAAGACGTCCAATACGGAGACCTCAAAGAACGCAAAGACAGACAGGGAATCCAATGAAGAAATCTACAGATGGACGAAAAAGCCAATAGGAGAAAGGCAGAACGCTCGGTCAAAACCAAAACAAATAATCCACCCTGACTGTCTCTCGAAACCCGCCTTATAAAGAGTGTCTCCCAGGTGTCAACAATTATCAACCGGAAACTGTGGAGCTCCTGGATTGGGCTGCGGGAATCATGGTTTTTGGTTGCTGGCTAGCGGGGTTACCGTTGGATTGCTGGCAATAGGGATCACCATCAAGTTGCTGGTGATCAGGGTCGCCATCGTGCTGCTGGCGATCAGGGTCGCCATTGTGTTGCAGGCGATCGAGGTCGTCGTCAAGTTGCTGGCAAGGGGAGTCGTCATCAAGAAGCTGGCAATCGGGGTTGCCGTCGAGTTCCTGGGTGAGTGGGGTCGCTGTCAAGGAGTTGGAGATTGGGGTAGCCATTGAGTTGTTGGTGATCGGGGTCACTGTCGAGAGATGGCGATTGGGGTCACCGTTGTGCTGCTGGTAAGCGGGGTTGCCATTGAGAAGCTGACATTCGAGGTCACCGACGTGCTGTTAGTGATCGGGTAGTGGGGGTCTGCAAGGAGGGCACAGATTAAAGAAAATATCATGCCCTCTAAACGTATCTGGGACGGACGTCCTCGGCGCAGGTACTGGAGGCACGAAGCTCAATGCGGATGGAACACGAAATGGACAGGTAATCCAATGCAAATGGAATCTCAAAACAGGCAAGAATTCCAATGCGGATGGAATGAAAAGACAGACAGGGAATCCAATGAGGAAATCACAGATGGACGAAAAAGTCAACGGGAGAAACATGGAACGCTCGGTCAAAACCAAGACAAATAATCCACCCCGACTGTCTCTCGAAACCCGCCTAATAAAGAGTGTCCCCCAGTATAAACAATTGTCAGCCAGAAACTGTGGAGCTCACGGATTAGTTCGCGGGAATCACGTGGCTCATCGGAGGAGCATCGACCACAGTAAGACTACGGGGCGTGACAGTGGGCAGAATAGCAATAAATAACAGCAATCAACTAGGACCACAAAGTACAGGGGATGATTCAAAATGTAATCTGAGAAACAGTCCAAGACTGAAACATGACAAGTCAGTCCAATATAAACAGCAGTTTCCAAGAATGTAAGGCACAGAGACGGAATTGGTAATATGGAGCAGAGTTCGGGAACAGGGTTGCAAACAGAATATAATATAAATGCTTGGAAACATGCTAGGGCAATGTAACTGTGCAACAAAGTTTGTTTGTAAGGATGCTCGAATATCTGCAAGTAAATGAAGCAATGAGAATTAGATGAGCATGACTAGAATTTTGGAGACAGAGAACATGGAAGCTAGATGAGCAATGACATGTGGCATGGTCCATTGTGGTAGTTGGAGTCCGAGAGTCGAGCAGAGGGAAGTGTGACATTGCCAACCCTCCCCAGACATCTGCTGACGTCCAACGGGAACCTTTATGTGGACGGGTGTGAGGATTGCAAGGATGACCCCTGGGATGAGGTGCAGATCGATCAGGGTGGTCCTGGTGAAAACTCCGTATGAGTTCAGGGTCTAGCACAGGGGTCGGGAACCTTTTTGGTTGAGAGAGCCATGAACGCCACATATTTTAAAATGTAATTCCATGAGAGCCATACAATATGTTTAAAACTAAATACAAGTAAATGTGTGCATTTCATGTAAGACCAACACTTTTAAAGTACAAAAAGTCTCTGTCTGTTATGCTGTTGCTAACCAACGATGAATGAAGTGCTTCTTACCAATAATGCGACTTGTGCATTTATGGTGCTGCATTTATGTCCTTCACTTGTGTTGCCTCAGTTTGATTTTCCATCATGATGGTACGATCGTGAACAGTTCTTGCCGACAGAGGCATGTCTTTTATTCGTTTGATTATCTTGTCTTTATCCGAAAAGTCATCAAAATGTTCATTGGCAACATCAAGCATGAATGTTTTGGCATACTCCCCATCTGTGAATGGCTTTCCGTTTTTCACAATTGCTAAAGCACCAGCAAAGCTAGCCCGAATTCCAGTACCTTGTTGGGTCCAAACGGAGTTGCGTTGACTAGCTTGCCCTATGCACAGTAGCTCTTGACATGCTTTTCTGCTGTTTCCCCACAGGATATTTCGATGCAAATGTAGTATGGGTGGGTCGAAGTGCCGCTTTATATTGACCGTTTATTGATCGCAATTTTATCACTGCATATTAGACTGCCTCTCTCCACAAAGGTGATTCCTCTGTCCTTCTGCGAAAAGTTACAATACTCCTCATTCTTTTTTATATTAGCCATCGCTTCGATAAAAGGTTTCTTGCAATAGCTAAACTGACTACTTGATAAAAGGAGGGAAGATTAATTCGGACCTCACAATGATCCGTGTCCGTTACGCATATCCAAATCAAACAATTTGGTGTTTTCTCCGAGGAAGTGCGATTGATCCAGCCACCCGCAACCATGAAATGCGCGGTAGGAAAATGAATAGATGAAATACATGAGAAGTTATTAATTTTTAAACGTTATATTTTTATTAAAGATTGGTCTGTGAGCCGGATGCAGCCATCAAAAGAGACACATCTGGCTCGCGAGCCATAGGTTCCCGACCCCTGGCTTATAGCATCTGAAAACATGGAATCCAGCTTTGGGCTCAGGACCATAACCCTCCAGTCCACAAATACTATAGTCCAATGGCACACAGACGGGAATAGAGAAGAGCATGTTACAGTAATATGCGGCATTACTATAAATGACACAAGTCCCGATGGTACAGGGGGTGTAGCATCCCAAGGATCCCAGAACAAGGGATTAAGCAATGACAATGAAAAGAGCATTTATGCGCATATGCTGGCACTTTGAGGGGGGTGATGGATTACCCGGTAATCTATTAATTGATAGGGTAGGGGCAATATTAGCATGGTGAACTTCTTACAACTATCCTTGGTGACAGGCACATCACCCCTGGAGAAAACTGGGGCCCTTACTGTGACGTCGATCGATGGTTCTTGTTCTTTGTAGGGAACTGCCTCAATTCATTGGTGGACTGGCCCAAAACCACCTCATTTGCTTGAACCCAATCCATCAACTGCTGGCGCTTTGGTCCCACAGAGCAAAGGGCGATTGATAACCTAGCAACACTAATATGGAATAAGATCATCGGAGGAATGCAATCAGCTAATTTTGTTGCAATCCTCCGCCCAGGTGAAAAAATGGCTCCAGCATTGTTTATCCTGGTAGAAAATATTGCAAGAACTTTGCAATCTCCTGATAAACCGCTCACACTACACATTAGACTGTGGGTGAATAATCAGGTGTTAGAAAAGGACACTACTCTAATTTCTCAAAGAAAGCATTGCCAAACTCAGAATTAAAATGAGGGCCTCAATCAGAGAGGACTTCCACAGGCACCCAAAATCCTAAATTATGTCAAATTAAAGAGTCTGCAGCTGGAAGGATGAGGGTAGCTAACTAAGAGAGTTTTATGACCGGGAAAAATGGCAATGACAACGACATGGGATATACTCAAGTTGATTTGGTCAAATCCTGATGAATGGACGGAGATTTGGCATCCAAAGAGATCTGGGATGGGAAGAGGCACAAGCTTGCCTGCTGGTAGAGTGTGTGATACTTTGTTTTGTGCAAAAATGGCATATGAAGACACAAACCAGTGAATACCAGCAGGTATGAAAGGCCACAAGTACTTCTTGACAAGAGCTACATCTAACATCTTGGACTCTCCTGGGTGACCTGTGCTGGGGGATGAATGGAGCCACATTAATAGCTTGCCACATAAGGAAGGACATTCTGGAGGGGGTGGGGTTAGTCGGAGGGCATCCTCACTCTCCTTGTTGAACTTCCAATGATTAACCTGAACAAAACATGAAGGAGGCAACATAGTGACCAAATCAGTGTTATGAGGTTCTGGGGCATGTAAACGAGAAATGCATCTGCCTTTAGGTTCTTGGTACTAGGGAGGTATGAGACAGTAAATAGGAAACTGGAAAAAAACAGTGACCATCAGGCCTGATAGGGGTTAAGACCATAGATACTTCAGATTCTTATGAACGCCCGGATTTCCCACTGACAGCCTCAATTTTAGTAACCTATTTGCAGATATGCATAATAGCGTACCACTCCACATGGTACGCTATAACAATGCATAATCTCAAACTGTAAATGCCTGCACCTTGTTTACATTAGGCGTGTCCTAATGCATATATTTAATATAATTTAAGTTAATATAATTAGTCATTTATTCTGTCTTATTCCTTTTTGTCATGCAACAATACACCTAAACAAATTCCTTGTTTGTGAAAACTTACTTGGCAATAAACCTGATTCTGATCTGTGTACTGTATATAACAAAGGGGTATTTAAGCCAATGGCGCCACTACTCCAATTTGAGATTGATGGCTAGTAACTCCTTATCTCCTACTGTACATCATAGTTTCTCATAGTTTCTCATAGTTTACAAGAGAAGAAGGCCAGAGGATGCAACTTGGGTGGTACCCCCATTTCTGTGACAAAACTGTTCTTACCCCAGCATTGGATGCATCTACCTCCATGACAAAAGGGAGTTGAGGGTCAGGATGCACTTGAGAATGTCTTCTTAAGGGCACAACAAGCCTGTTCAGCTCTAGGAGACAAGGCTTAGTGAACAAGGGTTACCCTTGAGCAGTGAGGTGAGAGGAGCTACAGTACTGCTGAAGTGGCAGATAAATCATCTATAGAAGTTGGCAAAACCCAGGAAATGATGTAGTTCCTTAACAGTGTGGGGCTGTGGCCATTCCAAGATGGCACAGACCTTAGAATCATCTATAGTGACACCAGTGGGGGAGGAGATGCACTGTATGTGAAAATCACACTTCTCATGCTTTACAAATAGTCAGTGCAGGAGGAGGTGTTGGAGAAGCTGGTGTACATGATTGATTTGGGCATCAAGGGAGGGAGAATAGATATCAATGTCTACCAGAATGTCATCAATGTAGGCAATGGCAGACTTCCCTACTACCTCATTGATCATGGCCTGGAAGGCAGAAGGTGCATTGGGCAGTCCGAAGGGTATGACTAAGTACTCATAATGACCAGAGTCTGTCAGGAAAGCAGTCTTCCACTCATCCCCCTCACAAATCCCCACCAGGTTATAAGCACTGCGGAGATCCAGCTTGGTGAAGAACTGAGCCTCCCGTAACTGCTCTAGAGCTGCATAAACTAGAGGTAGTGGGTACGGGAACTTGGTCACCTGGTTAAGACCACGATAATCAATGCATGGGTGCAGCATCCCTTACCGATCATGTACAAACAAGAATCCTGCTGCAGCTGGTCTGATGAAGTGTGTCGAAAACATAGTCCCTCATGGCCTTGGTCTCAGCTGGGGACAATTGGTAGGCCGTGAAACGGGGCAGCATGGCACCATCCAGAAGTTCAATGTCACAATTGTAAGAGCGATGGCCAGGTAATTGAGATGCCTCTTGTTTGCTAAATATTGTACCTTAGGAAGGCCAGCATACATACTAGATAAGTTATCAGGAAGGGTGAAGCAATTTACAGAGGCAATTTACAGAGGCAAAATGGTGACCAAGATGTAATTTCATTGCTAATCCAGGAAATCGTGGGGTTGTGTTTATGTTGCCAGGGAAATCCAACAATGAAAGGGACCCGAGAACTGTGTATCAGGTAAAACTGGCTCATCTCAGAGTGTAGAGAGTTGACCGAGAGGCTAATGGGCTGGGTACAGAAATTGACATCCCCCGAGCCCACAGGTTGCCCATCTACTGTGGTGACAGTGAGGCTTGAGTGGAGTTTCTCAAGTGGGAGACCCCACCTTAGACTGTCTTGGAGTAAATGAAGTTCCCCTCTGCTCTTGACTCTATTAAGGCATTGAGAGAGATAGTCTTATGTGGAGTCGTCATGAGGATGGGAATCTTAAAAGAACAATTCTGGCAGGAAAGGAAGCAGAACTCACCGAAGGAGACAAAGGCAATGATTGACCTGACCTGTCACCAATGAGATGAGTGGCCTTCTGGGCAGATGGGTGTAGTGGTTCGCCATATTAAACATGAGGTTAAACTGTGAAAACAAAGGGATTTGAGGACCCAAATGCAGTTAACTCCAGATGGAAAATGTGAACCAAAATATGAATAAAGAAACAAAACAGTGGTTCACAAAAGGGGAAAAATAAATAAAACAATAAGGAAGCAACCTCAGTGGCTGGGAATTGAACCCTGGACGGCCATGTCGGTAATTAGTGGGTAAACCAAATGTGCCACCATACCACTGAGGAAGAAGCAAACAAATTACTACCAAAAATGAGCTTCCATGTGTGAGGGAGAGATCTGCTAGCCCACGCACACACAGAAGCTCAGATTCACGCTAGAAGGAGAGCGAAAGGAGGGGGCTGTCACCACGCATGCGTGAGCCCAAAAAAGGTCATGTATTCGCTGAGACACGCAGGTGCAGAACGGCGCGCAGCATCAGGCGGCGAGGGGGAAAGAAATCAGAAGCGATCGCTCAGAGGCGATTGCTAAAGAAATGCAAAATAAATGCATGACAGTTTTCCCTACGCTATTTCTAATCCATAGCAAAAGGTTACCTCGTGCCTCCTGACGCTATAAGGACTGAGCCCCTAAACAGACTCAGTCCGTCCGCTCTCCCTAACCAACACAAAAAACAAGGATGCGCGGAAGCTGTTTAAAGAGCATTAGACGGGTGATGTCTCGAATCAACGCAGTGCAATGACAAGCGATCATAATAAAAAACCACAAAGCGATGCAAGGGGTGCGATGCGTGTAGTAAGAACAAGGGTGGAACACTGTCAGCATTAAAGGGAGCTCTTAAATAATGCCGCTGACAGCAGATGACAATCGTGCCGCTATCAATGAGCGCGTGCACAATTGCATGCACTATGTGGATCTCGGTACAATAGCCAAGTCGGCACTACCATCTAGTGTCCGCTTGGAGCACATCCACACAGTGCTGAGGGTCGTTTCAATGTGACACTGAGCTGATTTGACCCACAGTAGAAGCAGAGGTTCTCCGCTCTGCGGCGCTGGCATTCATCTCTGTGGAGCAAAATAGAGTCCATTTGCATGGTGTTGTCACTTTCTGGTAGAGCAGATGAGGATAAAAAGTGGGAGACAAAGTGGCATGGTTGGCGGTGCCTTGGGCAACGTGCAGAAAGGTGTTGATCCAAGCAAATGGTTAGGACAGTCAGACTATCCAAGGTGGAACCAAAGTCACGGCAGGCCAACTCAGCTTGAAGATCCTTCTGTAAATTCTGTGTGTAAGTTGCCATGAGAGCATCTTCACCCCATCCACTCTCAGCTGCCAGGGTGCAAAATTCCAAAGCATACACGGATTCAGTGTGTTGTCCCTGTCATAAATGGAGCAGAGTCTGACCACAACTAGCACTGTCGCCCATGAAAGAGCACATCCATTGAGGAGAGAAATAAACAGTGCAATGTGTCGTGCATCAGACAAAGCCGGTTGGTTGGAGAAGTACAGTGGTGCTTGAAAGTTTGTGAACCCTTTAGAATTTTCTATATTTCTGCATAAATATGACCTAAAACATCATCAGATTTTCACACAAGAAACATTCAATCTTGTTGAGAAGCTAGACTGACTGGGGAGAGAAGCTGTTATAGAGTCTGGTAGTGGTGCCCTGGTATGCTCTGGTACCTGCTTTTCTCAGTCTTTGCAGAAAGTGGAAACATTCCTGTGATGTCCTGACTGTGGAGGTGGTGTTTATGGACCAGGTAAGGTTTTCCCCATATCAGCAATGGACAGTCAGAAAATCTGGTCATTGGGAGTGGGAGAGGTTTTCATTGCTGGCTCATCATTCTGTACAAAAAATCTTGCAAAAAAGTAGTGCAGCTAGGGGGAGATACAGTGGTGCTTGAAAGTTTGTAAACCCTTTAGAATTTTCTATATTTCTGCATAAATATGACCTAAAACATCATCAGATTTACACACAACTCCAAAAAGTAGATAAAGACAATGCAGTTAAACAAATGAGACATATTACACTTATACTTATACTTGGTTATTTATTTATTGAGGAAAATGATCCAATATTACATATTAGCGAGTGGAAAAAGTATGTGAACCTCTAAGGTCAGCAGTTAATTTGAAAGTGAAATTAGAGTCAGGTGTTTTCAACCAATGGGATGACAATCAGGTGTGAGTGGGCAGCCTGTTTTTTTGAAGAACAGGGATCTATCAAAATCTGCTTTTTACAACAAATGTTTGTGGAAGTGTATCATGGCACGAACAAAGGAGATTTCTGAAGACCTCCGAAAAAGAGTTGATGCTCATCAGGTTGGAAAAGGTTACAGAACCATCTCTAAAGAGTGTGAATTCCACCAATCCACCGTCAGACAGATTTTATACAGAGGAAATTCAAGACCATTGTTACCCTCCCCCAGGAGCAAAGATCACTCCAAGAGCAAGGCGTGTAATAGTTGACAAGGTCACAAAGGACCCCAGGGTAACTTCTAAGCATCTGAAGGCCTCTCTCACATTGGCTAATGTTAATCTTTATGAGCCCACCATCAGAAGAACACTGAACTACAATGGTGTGAATGGCAGGGTTGCAAGGAGAAAGCCACTGCTCTCCAAAAAGAACATTATCTGTGCATGTCGCGCCTGTTAGCTTGGTCGAAGAGCCATTAGCGCCCCGTAGCACAGTATCCGAGCTGCTACCATCCGATAGCTCTGTAGTTAAGCATGTTGACTCTGTTTCTGAGTACACTAGCTGCATATTTGAACATGCTAGCTCAGTACCTGAGTTGCTAGTGCCTGATAACACGATATTTAGGCCAGTTGGCTTTGTTTTTGAGCACGCTAGCTCAGTAGCTGAGCGGTTAGCACCCTGTAGCTCTGTTGATGAGTAGTTAG